>CAJNIZ010007192.1:0-16496 GCA_905231905.1 Symbiodinium pilosum
GAATCGACGTTTCCGTGAGCCGGCTGGATTTTCGTCAAATCGTAGTACAAATTTAGTACTGGAATCGACGTTTCCGTGAGCTGGCTGGATTTTCGTCAAATCGTATTACAAATGTAGTACTGGAATCGACGTTTCCGTGAGCCGGCTCCTGATTTTTAATTTAATAATAAGCTAATATAAGCTAGCTACCTCACATCCCTAAACCCTACGTACGAAACCTTAAACTAAGCCCCAGTTCCTGGAGCAGATTCTCAATCTGAGGACCAAAAATGCATTTTGGAGGTTCCAAAATGCATTTTCGGGCCTCAGATCCTGCCATTCGGCCCCTCGCGGCGCTGGCGCGTGGAGCGTCCTCACAATTCTGTTCGCAATAGACGACCCTCTCGTGGTTTTCGGCCCCTCGCGGCGGTGGCGGCTGAATTTTCGTCAAATCGTAGTAAAAATTTAGTACTGGAATCGACGTTTCCGTGAGCCGGCTGAATTTTCGTGAAATCGTAGTACAAATTTAGTACTGGAATCGACGTTTCCGTGAGCCGGCTGGTTGTCCGTGAAATCGTAGTACACATGTAGTACTGGAATCGACGTTTCCGTGAGCCGGCTGGTTTTGCGTGAAATCGTAGTACAAACCAGGAGGTTCCTATTGTAGGGTCTGGCGTGCTAGTTTGATGCATAGCGGAAATGGGCTTAAGTGTCGTGTTTTTTGTTCTGGTCTAATTGTTCGTTTTAAATGACATATTTGGGTCCCAACCCTAAGCCCCAACCCTAAACCAAGCCGCCGCGACACAGGATCCAGCTCACATGAACATCATAGCATCATCACAGATCACTTTTTCAAGCAGCCACACGTGTAGCGCTCGAGTGCTGGCCGACGATACACGCAGCAGGCGCGGCCAGGTGCATTAACCTAAGGGCTTAGGGTTAGGTTTAGGGCTTGGTAGCTCGAGGTTTTTAGGGCTTTTAAGGTTTACGGGGTTTGGGTTTGGGGGTTTAGTGTGCTAGGCACGGCCAGGTGCATTCGCATTTAAGGTTTTGGGCTGCATAGCTCAAGGCTTTAGGGGGGTTGGAGGGTTTAGGGGATTAGGGTTTAGGGGTTTTAAGCTCAGGGCTTCGTACCTGAAGGTTACGGTTTTGAGGGTGTAGGGGTTCAAGGTTTGGGGGTTTAGGGTTGGGGGCTTATACGGCTCAAGGATTTAGGGCTTATGGCCTCGGGCAGCAGTCGTGAGTCGGGGTGTCTGTGGGCAGTAGCTCAGAGTCCATATGCAAATGGGTTAAATTTAGGGTTGCGAGGTTACGGTTTGGGGTTTGGTGGAAGGTTGGGATGCAGGGCCTGCATATTCAGGGCTAGAAAGATTCATGCATGGGTGTGGGGCTGGATATATACAAGGTTCGAGAACCATTAAATTTAATGAGCCTTCTGGGATAGCACTGGGGTGGCTGATAAAGACACAGGGTTATAGACGCGCGGCTGGGGCTCGATAATGCGCAGCTGCTGCAATATACCAAACCCTAAACCCTATAAAAACCCTAAGCCCTAAAGCCTGAAAGCCCTAAGCCCCAAACCCCAAGCCCTAAACCCTGAACACCCTAAGCCCTAAACCCTATAAAAACCCTAAGCTCTAAAGCCTGAAAGCCCTAAGCCCTAAACCCTAAAAACCTTAAGCCCTAAAACCCGAAAACCCTAAGCCCTAAACCCTAAGCCCTAAACCTTGAAAACCCTAAGCCCTGAACCCTAAAAACCCTAAGCACTAAACCCCAAAACCCTAAGCCCTAAACCCTAAACCTTTATTTTTCTCACGCGTGATATTCAGCTCTGCAGGAGCTTCCTCAAGACCTGGGACTGGTGAAGGGGGAGGCAGCAAGTTTCCCGAGTAACCAGGAGACTATTGGCCCCCGACGCGTGAGCGTGAGGTGTGGGCAGACATGATCGACATTCCGTCAGTGCAGTATCCAGTGCAAGCGCACTTGGAGTTTCCAAACCCAGCTTCTTCGAAACGCTGGAGATCAGCCCACTAGGGCATCGAATGCCCCTTGCTCGAGGGATCTGTGCACCTGGCACTTGAGGCAGTTGCCTCCGACGTCTGCATCTCTCTTTCTAAGTTAAGTTTAGGGTTTAGGGGTTTATTAGGTGTTTAGTTTTTTTTTTTGCCGACCTTTTTAGGATGAGGCCTTCTTAGGGTTCCTAGGGCAGGCCAAAACCTCAGGGAAAGAGGGTATTGGGTCGCCTGGCCTATAGCTAAAATTCATCCCTAGAGTTAAACCTCAGGCCCTAATCCCAAACCCTGAACCCTTCCCTAGCCCTAACCCAACCTAAACCCAATTCAGGTTCTCGGGGGATCGAAGGATGGCCCTAATCCCAAACCCTGAACCCTTCCCTAGCCCTAACCAAACCTGAACCAATATTCGGGTTGGCCCTAATCCCAAACCCTGAACCCTTCCCTAGCCCAACCTGGTTCAAGCTTAGAAGTTTAGTACCTCAGCCCTGACCCCTGGCCCAAACGTTCGCGGCTTTTCTGGGTACGGGTTCCTTCCAGGCCATTCCATACCCCGGAAGCGCGAGCCCTGAAGCCTTGGCCTTATAGCCCGATCGAGCCCCTTGCCCTTACCTGAACTCTATCCCTATCCCTAGCCCTAATAATTTTTGGCTCTGGCTGGGTTCCGCTCATCCCGTAGCATCTGAACCCCCAACCCTGAACCCTGCCCACACCCGTAGCCCTTTTGGCCCTAACTCTTAATAAATCCCATAATTGGACTAGAATTTTCAGGCCTGAATCCTTGTTAGCATCCTATAAGCTAAGCGCACGAAAGCCCTAGGCCCTAGACCCATCCCAAACCCAAATCCATCCAAGGAACTGGAATCAAAATATCGGGGGTATGGTGATCCGGGATGTACCTTGGCTATATTCTTTAGGTCCTGCTTTGGCTTTGAAAGTTTTTGGGGTGCCAGCTGGAAATCTGAGGTGTCGATTCGTGATTATGATGGAAATGCGCCATATGGTGCCAGTATTCTCGTGGCTGCAATTGCCGTGTGGCGGTATGATACTTGTATCGTGGCTGGGCAAGCAAAAAGTCTAAAGTGCGCTAGAGTGAATGCATTAAATGCAGCACGTTCTGTCGCGCACAAATGCTACATTGCATGTCTTGCCTGCTTTGATCGACCAGGTAGGGTCTAGGCAGTTTTAAACACAGGTGGGCCGAGGAAGCTTCCGGTAGGTCTTGGGATTCGAAACTCTGCGTGACAACAGATAACAGATGCCTCCACGATATCCGGGCTAGCAGCGTCGCAAATTCTAGCGCCATGCCGAGAAAGAAGGAAGAAGTTCCAGGAGTGCCCCTTGCCCGCAAATATGCGTTTTGCTCACATGTGCACAGGCCTGCGTGATTTTGATATACACATGGTGCGGGCAGGGAATTGAAAGCCGCTTTCAGAAAGCACCTTGTTGACCTCCCAACCGTCAAGCGAACCGGGGATCTGGTTGCAGGACGCTTTGCTGAATTTATATAAAGGTAGACCTCAAACCCTACACACCCTGTGTCAGCCGAGGAGGGGATCTGAGACAGAAAAAGAATCAAGCTTTCAAGGAGGCTTATCTTTCGGCGCGCCTTGGATCCAAATTGTATACGTTCTTGCCTGTTGAGTTCGTTAATTCTCGTGTGTGCGTTCGATCGACCTGTGCTTAGGAATTTGAAGAGGCGCCCCAGCAGGCAAACGCTTTTGGCCGTCCTCCGTCGCATGAATGCGAGCGAGAATCTTTGCCATGATCTCAGCAAGGCATGTCTAGCCTTGTGTGCGGCACAGTCCCTTAATTTGTAGCCCCTGATATCAGGTCCCAACGGCATGGATTTGGACAATTGGTGCAGCTATCAGGTCTCCATTGGCTTTTGTCTTTCTAGCATGTGTGTTGACTCTGCGTGCAGGCAGACCGCTGCCATGACATGATGGGGAAAGTGGTTCGAAGCAAGCAGGCTTCGAAGGCAGCCTCTTCAAGCACTCCCAGGATCGAGTGTTTTTAAAAAGGGTTAAGCTACATAAAATTGGACATGCTATGCATGGAAGGACGACGCTTGTGGTGTCGAGACACAACTCGCTATGCCAGAAGGCGCTGCAGGGCTTGCAGGGCTAGGATTTCATTGACCAGTCGTAATAAGCTAAGCTCTAATCTCAAAGCCTGACCCTAAACACCTACATCAATAAACCCTTTAAGAAATCCGGGCAGGATTTGAAGAGGAAATGGAAGCGCTTCTGGACAAGGAGCCGCTGGAGGCGCCAGGGTCCACGATTTGTAGTCCTTGGGGCTTTTTCGGTGCAGTGTATTAATGGGGCGGTTTTCTGGGCTTCAGACCCAATTGGGTAATTTAATTCTAGATATCCTAGTCCCCTAAACATTTTTAAATTGGAACCAACACTCAACCCTGCACCCTGAACTCAACTCTAAACAGATCCTAGCTTCAGGCCCAGAAATCTTGTGGTACGGCTCCTGAAGAGTTCCTAACACAACTGACATAAATGGCTGGGACCCGCTCATGTAGAGTTCCTAGAAGAACTGACATTTTCGAAATTCGGTGCTTGGCCCTACTTTTCATACCAACACCTCCAAACCCAGCAAACCTCCGGACCTCGAATTGACCCAGCAATCTGCCATACCCACCCCCAGGCCGAAGATGAGGCAAAGGAAGAAAGTGAGGAGGAGGAGGAGGACGAGAAAGGGAAGGCAGAGGCCTCAGATCAGGAAGGAGATGAAAGGGAAAGCCAGGGTCAAGAAGAGAAAGAGGATCAGGAAAGCCAGGGCTGCCACGAGGAGAAGGAAAGCGAACAGGTGTTTTCCGAGGAGAAGGAGAAGCAAAGTCATGAGGAGCATGACAGCGAATCAGAGAAGCGCAGTGAAGCGGAAATGGCCTCGCAGGAAAGTGACGATCAAGGAGAGGAAGCAAGGAGCATGGAAGAGGATCAGCAAAGTCAGGGCCGTGAGGATCAGGAAGACAGCGAAAAGGAAATGGTTTCCCAGGAGGAGCAACAGGAAAATGATCAGGAGCATCGCACCGATCAAGCAGAGGATCCAAGGAGCATGGAAGAGGATGAGAAAAGTCAGGGCGGTGAGGATCAGGAAAACAGCAAAGAGGAAATGGGTTCCCAGGATGAGCAAAAGGAAGAGGATGAGAAAAGTCAGGGCGGTGAGGATCAGGAAGACAGCGAAAAGGAAATGGGTTCCCAGGATGAGCAAAAGGAAGAGGATGAAAAAAGTCAGGGCGGCGAGGATCAGGAAAACAGCGATCAGGAAATGGGTTCCCAGGAGGAGCAAAAGGAAGACGATGAGAAAAGTCAGGGAGAAAAGTCAGGGCGATGAGGATCAGGAAAACAGCGAAAAGGAAATGGGTTCCCAGGAGGAGCAAAAGGAAGAGGATGAGAAAAATCAGGGCGGTGAGGATCAGGAAAACAGCGAAAAGGAAATGGGTTCCCAGGAGGAGCGAAAGGAAAGTGATCAGGAGCATCAGAGCGAAGCAGAATATTCGCAGGAGCGCGAAGATCTACGAGAGGAAGCAAAGAGCATAGAAGAGGATCACGACAGTCAGGGCGAGGAGAGCCAAGCAGAAATGGCGTCGCAGGAAAATGAAGATCCAGGAGAGGAAGCAAAGAGCATCAAAGCGGATCAGGAGAATGAGGGCAATGAGGAGGAACAAAGCGAAAAGGAAATGGCGTCCCAGGAGGAAGAGAAGGAACATGACCAGGAGCATGACAGCGAAGCAAAAGAGGAGCAGGAAAGCCAGAAGGAAAGCGAAGAGGAAGTCAATGGCACAAAACAGGATCAGGAAAGCTGCGCCTGTGAGGAGAAGCAAGATAGCGAAAAGGAAACGGCGTCCCAGGAGGAGGAAAACGAATGTGAGGAAACAAAAAAAGGAGGAGAGGAGCAGGAAAGCAAGGCAAGCAAAGATGGCTACGTGCAGGACAGCGGTCCTCAGTTGGAAGGGGCGCCAGCAGCTTGGATGTTCAAGCGCCAGAGGCACCTGAGGCACACGCAGGCAGGGTTTTTCAGGTTACGGGGTTTTACCTGTTCGTAACCCAATCCACAATATAATTGATATCACCCTAGTCGAGGATCCCTATAATCCTATGAAGCCCAAAAAACTCCACCTTCAGCCTTCAATCCCCACAACCCGTTATGATTGCAAACCCTCCGTATAGGTGGGCTACATGTTGCAGCGGCGCTGCGCCAGATCGCCCAGCCACCGGCTTCCCCAGCTGAGCAGTTGGCGCTGCTCAAGAAAGAAAGAGGAAATCGAAGGCAAGCTATAGCAATGTAATATGTCAACCCGGGAATGCTCCCCTTAATTAAACCAACATCTCGGACAGGATGCCACAGGAGCAGGCGGTGGTGGAAGTCATCCAGCTGAATGACGGCTGGCTGAAGGAGATGCGGCGGCGTCTCACAGGGAAGCAACAGGGGAAAGTCTATCCAACATATGTGAACTCGAAAGGTGAAAGCTTTGCGAGCCGTGTGGGCGCGCAGAAAGCTGGCTGTGTTGACAATGCACCTGATGGCAGATCCCTGAAGCGTAAGCCTGGAGCCAAAGCAAAGTCGAAAGCCAAGGCTAAAGCCAGGGCCCGCCTTTCCCAAAGCCCTCAGCCAGCATCAGAAGCTGAAGATGAAGATGAAGATGACAATAGGAGTGATGAAAGTGGCATGGAGGACTAGGCGTTGTTCAGGGAATTCTTAAATTCAGCGTGAGCCCATATCATTCCTGGCCTTGTGCAGGCGATGCTGAAAGCTGCTGCCCGCGATGAATGTTCCGCGCCTCATGGGGAATGGGGTTGGAAAACTGCGACTTGGGTCAGATTTGCTGCCGCTTGCCTACGCAATATTCACCTTAAACTAAAATTGTTGGGCACGCTGCTGTCATTTGCCTCAAGGTCACCTGAGTTCCCATACATTAACACGATCATTAAGTATAAGTTTTCCCCATCCCTCATGCGTATGCTCACTAGGGTTTGCAACCTATGCACGCATGACCTGCGAATTATGAATCTACTATGGTCCAGGCCCGGGTTATATGAATAAAATTAGCATCCTAGAGACATGAAGCTTGCAGCGCTGGCAGTGGTGCTGGCTTTCCTCCAAAAGGAGGTTGGACTAGAGCAGCCGCCACACTTGCGAAATGATTTCGTTCCTTGCACGCATATATGGCTTGCAGTCGTCAATTATTACCTTACTGGCCAAGCCCTGATATCATGCCTTTACCCAGGTGGAGTTTGCTGCGGGAGATGCCCAGCTTACCCGGGCTTTCGTTGAATGCGGTTCCGTGGCAAAAGATTGGATGTGCCCCGGCTGATAATATTATATGTATTAGATTCCCATTCACTGCCTGTTTGGCTTGAAGGTGCGCTACTCCAGTAATCACGATACCATGCGCGCTGTCGGCTTCATCGTCTTGCTTGGTTCTGCCACTTGGCCTGCCTCAAGTCTTGATTTTTCATATGCCTTGAATTCACGCGCTAGCTCCAGTTGAGGTGATCAATGCAGCGCCGTGTGGTTTTTTCCATGCTGCCCCGCCCTGCGGGACTTGGGTGTACATGAGTCGTGGCAGTACCGGAAGGACTCGTGCAGAATCAATGGGATGGTATCGCACGAGCCGAGCTGTCAAACTCCACAATTCGCTCATTGAACGGTTATGCCACATCCTGCGCTTAGCGTCGCAGATGAATGTTTACTGGTGTCTGGAGCAGCCGGCCTCCTCAGTCTCCAGTCACAACTCATGTGCATTCTATTTTGACGTTCAGTCTCTCAGTCTAGACACCATGCATGCATGGGTTGCATCCATGATCTGAGGTGCTCTGGTACTATCCTGCCATGCTCGCGACCCTTCGTGCTTGCAACGCTCGCCGTGTTTCCTTTTGTACGTGCGCGTATGGAGCTGATTCAATGAAGCCGACAGTGCCGCATGCAAGCATTTAATATTCTTTAGGGTTACGGTTTATTAGTGTTAAGGGGTTAACGTTTGGGCGGGGTTAGTTTTCATGTGAGCTTTGGGACTACCTTGGCTGAGGGTGTATTCCACACTGCCAAACATTTGGAAACTACGACGACCAAGCATTATGCGTTCTGCCAAGAGGAATCGTGGCACTGTTATTAATTGTATATACCACGTACCCTAAACCCTAAACCCCAAACCCTAAACCCTAAAGCTGGATCGCGTGCAGGACAAAGAAGCCTGAAATCGTGAAGAAGAAAGTGGTCAACGGCAAGATCAAAATCGCATCTTGGTTGGTATACCTGCCTTGTATACATCGACTCTTGTGAATTAATTATAGGCTTGCGCCCCTACAACTGAGACCGGTGGCCCCTACCTGAAAAGAACCCAGAGCTACCCGATCAAATTTGGCCTGGCGCTCGCCGAATTGATTCTTGGCGAATGATATATACACTTGACCTTATAAACGCTAGCTCGCCCTAAACCAAGGTATCGAGAAGCCACAGCAGAAGTCCGGAGCCAGCGATTGATGCAGAAGGCAAATTGGAATGATCTCGACCTCAATTTGTCAGAGCCCGAGGCAGCTTGGCAAAGTATGGGTGTTAGCTTCCCTAGCTTCAGTCCTGCGCTCTGGTTTAATTCAGGACACCTACACTGGTGAATTGGACGATTTCATGGGACGGGCTGCTTCTTGGAAATAGAAGTTTGTCGGCCAGAAGGTGACAATTAGGATCAATTAAGCCTCTTGCTGCAATTCGCATGCAAGGCTGCCCTTGCATGGCCCTAGGGTTGTGGACCCTCCAGCCCTGCAATAGATTAGTCTCTATAGCCTTATATGGGGTTTCTTTGAGCCCTGGGTGCTGTTGCAGGCAACACTTCACTTGTGAGACCGATTACAATTCGAGAAAGGAGTCTGAACAAAAACTCGCAGCGGTTAGTGGGGGCAGCTGGGGGCGGTAACCGTGTAACAGGAGTGTCGCTGTAGTGTCACTTGGGTACGGGAAAACCACACTTACCATTCTAACTGCTGTTTTCGGTACCCCCCCTAACCGTGTAACAACCGTGTCAGTTGGGGAGCCTGGGTGCTGATGCCTTTTCCCGAGGTTCCTGTGCGAGATCCCGAGATTTCCCCTGAAGCCGTGCCAGAAAGCCCTGAACAATCTGGGTTGTACCCCGGTCAGCTGGAGTGTTCAAGTGTAGCAAGATGGGGAAGACTGACAACAAGTCTCTCCGCGGTCCTGAGCGAATTGCTACGATGCAAAGCATACTGCGCCCAGGCAGCGTGAATGTATGCGTTATATGCTTCCCAGTAACATTCATACTGCGTGCAGCTGCAACCACAGGCTTGGCGGCGATCCTTGGACTCAATATGCTTCGTTTGTGTGTGCCGTGTGCCATGAGCCTTCTCTTATAAGGATTCGCAGCTGTCAGTCGCTGAGACCCAGCAGCTTCCGGACATGCTGGGAGGGCTTACAGGTTTAGGGTTTCAGGGTATTAGTGTACGTCGTATAGGATAGGTTACAGGATATAAGGGTTTAGGCTTTAGGTGGTTTCAGGTTTAGGATATATATAGGGTTATAAGGGTTTAGTATAAGGTTGAGATCTAGGGTACGTTTAGTGTTTAGGATTTAGGGTCCTTCCAGGACACACAAGTCCAGGAGGAAGTGCCTCAGAATCCTGAGGTCCTGCAAGCTCCCAAGCAGCTGAAGGAGATTCCGGCAGCGAAGCCGAAGGTCCAGGAGCCCTGAAAAGATTCCCAAAGCGCAGCCAAAGGCCCAGGAGAAGAAGAGTGGCAAAGACGCCAAGCAGCATATGCCCACGGCAAGAAGAATGCAAAGGCCCCCGCCCTTGCAGAGCAACCAAAAGCAAAGGTTGCGAAAAAGGAGACGGCCATCCCCAGCAAGGCAAAGGACGCAAGCAGCGAAGGCAACAAAGCAAAGCCGCTAGGAAAGGATTCTGCAGGAAAGGACAAGTCGGAGCCAGAGGATCCCGCAGCAAAGCCAGCAGGAAAGGAGAAGTCCACGCCAGAGGCTCCCCCGCAAAGCCAGCAGGAAAGGAGAAGTCTAAGCCAGAGGTTCCCACAAAGCCATCAGGGAAGGACAGAGGTTCGACCAAAGCCAGCTGGAAGTCGAAGCCAGACGTTCCCACAAAGCCAGCAGGGAAGGAGAAGTCTAAGCCAGAGGGTCCCACAAACCCAGCTGGGAAGGAGAAGTCTAAGCCAGAGGGTCCCACAAAGCCAGCAGGGAAGGAGAAGTCTAAGCCAGAGCATCCCACAAAGCCAGCAGGGAAGGAGAAGTCTAAGCCAGAGGGCCCCACAAAGCCAGCAGGGAAGGTCAAGGCAGCAAGCAATCGCAGAAAGAAAGCGAGGAGCAGCTGCGTGAGGGTTGCAGTTCAAAGCTTAGGGCTTGGGCTTTAGGTTTTGAGCTTAAGGGTTGGCGGTTGAAGGGTCCAGGGCTTCAGGGTTTAGAGTTAACGATTTATTCAGCTAGGGTTTGCCTTCAACAACTATAGCGGGTTTGTATAATGGATTGTGTGTTAACATACTAGGGGATCTGGATTTGGAGTGAATACGATCCCCTGCGCCGAACATAAACTCCCCACTCTTAACTAAAGCATGCAGGCTAAGGGAGACGTGGAGAAAGCCAAGGCGGTGAAGAAGTCTGACCAGCAGGCCTTCTGTTGCCATTAGCCTTGAGATCTAGGGTTTGCTGCAGTTGAAAGACCGAGGTTACTAAGGGTTGTATTTTAAGATCGAGGTGCGTGCGTGGGGATCTAGGGCACGATTTAAAATGTTCAAACCAAGAGCCGTCCTACCCTAGCCTATTCAACCTCTCCTCACCCGCAAGCAACTTGCAGGCAACGGACGAGACTATGGCAGTGAAGCGAAAGTCTGACGAGCAGGCCTGTCATTCCTCACATATCCTATAGATCAACCTGAGTCCCTCAACTGCCTAGGCTGGAAGCCCAGAGAAGAAGAGAAGATCTACAGACGGGCAGGCCATTCTGGCAACCCCTCAGGCCAAGCAGCCCCAGAACGAAGCTGGCGGGGCCACTCCAGGCCGCAGAATTTCAGGAAAGAAGAGCCCGGAGGCACCTTGGATCTGTAAGGGATCGACATAGGGTTTGTAAGGTATCGTGAGGATCAGGATACTTTTAATTTCCCGAGGATCAGTGGATCAGTATTGACCAGGGCCTAGGGTTTAGGGTTTAAAGGTTTAGGGTTTACGAGTTTGGGGGTTTAGCGCTTAGGCCTGCCATGCTATAATCTCAAATATTCCGGGTCATGCCTGGGGTTCAGCTTGTCCATAATGCGTCTACAGATGTAGGAAAATCATGGGCTAGGTACCAAAAAACTTAGGAACCGCTCCTCTACAATTGCCAAAGTAACTGACATATTGCCTGGGAACCCTTCCTCTACAGTTGCTCCATAAACAAATCATAGGGGTAGTACCAAAAATCCTAGGGACCAGTCCTCTACAGTTCCTAAAGTAACTGACATATTGCCTGGGAACCCTTCCTCTACAGTTGCTTCATAAACAAATCATAGGCAGAGTACCAAACATGCTGGGGACTGCTCATGCACATTTTGGGTCAGGCCCACTCCCTATAGCTTATACTTAAAAAATGAAGCAGCCCCGTGAAAAACACCCCGAAGAAGCAGAGCCCGCATGCATCCCCAGCTAAGCCGCTGAGAGCTAGAAGCACGAGGCGGAAGCCCCTGTCCGACGAAGACGCTATGCGGATTTGGGCAATGACAAGTCCTTCCGAACCTTGATTTAAAGCACCATGTTGATGTAGAAGAGGCATGTGCGTCGAGCTTTGCAATTCTTGACCCTCGACTTAGGATATGCCGCCGGCAGAACGTAAACGCCGGTACGCACAGGTCGGAAGGCTGGTCAGAGCTCCGGGAGTGGACCCGGCCATCGTGGCGAAGTACGAATTGGCCAAAACGGACGTGGGCAGGCTACTTGGCGTTTATTATCATGTGCATTCATGTTAACCCAACTGCATGCACATGCATGATCTTGCGCCTTGCCAATTAAGGTGGGAGTTCATGAAAGCCGCTGTTTTGGACCCCACGCTCGCCAGCATCGAGATCTCTGACCACTTCCGTAGCACGCTGTGTCAGAGGGAGGCCGACCAGTACGTGACAGGGCCTTAACCACACTAGAGTAGAATTTAATTTAGCTGCCTAAACTATAATTATTGTCCCCAAATCCATAACTTAAGCCCTAACAGCTGAGGTTTCCCTGATGCAGCTGGAGCAGATGTTTCCCGGACCTGACGGAGAAGAGTTTATCGGTTACCTGCCCCAGGGCACCTGGGCCCAAATTTCATATTCAAGTTTAGGGTTTAATTATTATGTTTAGGGTTTAGGGTTCAGGGTTTAGGGTTCAGGGTTTAGTTTTCAGGGTTTAGGGTTCAGGGTTTAGGGTTCAGGGTTTAGGGTTTAGGGTTCAGGGTTTATAATTAGGGAATTTCTGATTCAGGTCAGGGCGAGGGCGTGCCACACCCGCAAGCCCCGAACATGAAGAAGGCCAATCGATTCAAAGTGCTAAAGCAGAGTATCGATGAGAAGGGAGGCTTGCTGGAGCACGAGCAGAAGGCTATATGTTGCCAATCCTTCGATCGATAAACCCTAAACTCTAAACCCTAAACCTTAACCTTAAACTTTAAACCCTGAACCCTAAACCCCAAACCCTTTCAAACCCTAAAGCCCAAAGTTTCGCAAACCCCTTCTTCCCTGCAGGCCTCAATTAGTGGCAGAATCCGCAGCAAGGCGGCTTTGGAGGCTTTCAAGCCACAGCTGAAAGGTTCGCGGCAAACCTGAGCAGCAAGGCCGCTTGTGTGGGCCAGAGCGGGACCCTGAAATTTCCAAAGAAGAGGAAGATTCTCAGCGATGATGAACAGTGCACGAAAGACCTCACTGCTTTGTTCAAAAAGCGTTTTGGCCAGAGATTGGCGCAGCGAAATCCATATGATTTGTACACTATAGCGGTTTAGGCTTTGGGGTTCAGGGTTTAGGGGTACGCCAAAACTTTCCATAGCCCATAGACCTTTTTACAGGGTTTAGGGTAGGGTTTAGGGTCCCAGAGCAGCCGTGAGCCCCAAAACAGCCCGAAATCTCAAGCAGTCTCAGGTGCTCGGCGAGGAGCAGAAGATAAAGAATGTCATCCTGGACCTTGCCAAAGTCCCGCATTTCTCCGAGCTTGCCCAGACGCTGGGAGTTAACAAGCTTGAACTCAAGAGCTTGGTTGACAAGCTGAATGCGGAGACGACTGCTGCTGACTGCACTACTGAGCAGAAGAAGCTGGCAATGAAGCTGTGCGCGGATGATTTGAAGCCTGTATTGAACAATATCAAAGAGGGCTTGCGTAGGATCAAAGCGGCTGGGCTGAAGCCTTCAAAGGGCACGGAATCTGCTGCTGAAAGCTCGGCAGATCATGCAGGGCGCTGAGTAATCTCCAGCATACTCTCCAATCGCTAGAACGTACGGTCCTTCAAAATTTTGGGGTCCCAGGCTCTGCTTGATTGCTGCTAGCTTGCTTGAACCCAGCGCTTTTGCTTAAAGCTCGGCAGATCCTGCAGGGCGCTGAGTAATCTCCAGCATACTCTCCAATCGCTAGAACGGTCCTTCATAATTTCGGGGTCCCCAGGCTCTGCTTGATTGCTGCTAGCTTGCTTGAACCCAGCGCTTTTGAAATTTGCTTTAAACTCCGGCTGCTTAAGGCAGCTCTGCAAGTTCCATTAGCCAAAGGCCACGGCGTGTGCTGAACAACGGGTGGATTGAATGTGAATTTCAGCCTTGAAGAACTGCTCTGAACCCAAAACCCTCAGCCCCTAAACGCTAAATCCCTAAACCAATAGGGTTAACGTATGATGCCTATGTATATCTGCCCTACATGCACATGCTAGTGTGAGCTGCGACTGTAGTTTGATCTAGCTGTCGCGCTCAAGTGCACATTGCTGAAGCTGCCTCTATCACGGTTTCTTGGCTGTGACGCAGGCTCGCAAAATTCACGCGCAGGCTCATCACCTCAGATTGCACATGGATCGATCATGCCGACTGCATATAATTGTGAACCTCAGGCGTGTTTCGTGATTAAGCTGAGGCAAGTCAGTCCAATAGAGCTAGCCTATTACAACCCAGGATCCTGGACGAGAATTCTCCACCCTATCAATCCTTAGCTAGCGTACTGTGCCGGGTTAAACCTGCCATCCACGAATCTTCCATGCCTGAAACCTGTAAATGCACTAGTCCGATACCGCCGTCAATGGCCAGTAATGCGCTGCCATATGCATGAACTAATGAGACCCTCGATTTCTGAAGGCGGGTTTTGGGTCTCCTTGTATGTTAAATTCCCTGAAATTCGAAATCTAACCCTCGTATCCCAGCCAGGTAGTATGAATCTATTGGGCTTCTGGAGCTGGAGATTTCTCTACAAACCGGAAGCCAAGGGCATGGATTGGATCTACTGGAGGAATTACTGGAGCTTGGCAGCTCCCTATCTGTTGCAAAGATCAAAAAGATGATTGACAGAATTGCCCATCATGTGCCCGGGTACTTCCTCTCGCTTCTGGGAATGCATTAATGCAAGTCATCGGCTATCCCTAGAACCCCTACACCCCAAATCCACTATCCCTGTATGCTACTCAGGGCCAGTGTACGAGATCTTGCAGGGTACGCTTCGGCAGCCAACGTCTACAGGAATTTTATGAGGTGGCTGGATCGGCAGCCTTGGCGCAGGGTGCTCCCTGTGCCCCGTGAGAATCTCGACGGAGTACGTGAAGGCCTGACAGCTCAGGATCGAAGTGCTTTTGTGTGACAAGCGGAGACGCAAGGAAGAACAAATTCATCTTGCGCCCTGGCGCGTGATGCTGCCCCATGAAACGCATAGAGCCCAGTCGTGGAAACATATTAATTGGGGCTCAAGGGTTTAAGGTGTACGGTTTAAGGTATAGGGTTTATAAGGTTTAGGATTTATATTTGCAGGTTGTCGAGCGCCTCCTTTCAGCTTGGAATTTCTTAAGAGTGGTGGCGCCAGCAAGACATATCCTACATTCTCTCAGAAGCACCTGAGCGGATCTGAGCCTTGATCCTTTTTTGGCCGGCTTGGGGTGTTTCAGGTTTTTGGGGCTTGGCACTTTCAAGTAAAGCAACCCGGATCCAATACCAAGAATTTCAGATCCCTGAAGGCCCATGAGTTCTCAACACGAATCAGCCAAGGAAAGTGTAATCTTGATTCGTTGGCTGGCGGCAGTTACATCGTGCGAGGCGATGCGAACGAACTCGGAGCATGATCACTTGAGAGCTGCTTGTTCTTTGGAATGGACGAGATGAGAAAAGTTTATTCCCGGGGGCAAGACCTTCTGAGTGTGCAAGAACGCCAGACGGCCGAGCGCTTTAACAATGTGTACCATGCTGCGCTCAACGGCGGCTGGCCTGAAATCATCATATGCTAAGGCTGTATCATTAATTTTTGAATTCGATTTTAAAATATTGGGCAGGATTGGCCACTGAAGCGATCAATCAGGGGCGCATTTTGTGGAAGATCCGGCCAAAGTTTCACCAGCAACATGGCAGCTTATGACAAGCTCACCTATATAACCTGATTCTACTTGTCGAATCCATTGAATTAAGGCTAGACCATCTGGTCATCGACTGCGCGGAGATTTGCAACCCGATGCTGGTAGCTAACTACTGCGAGGAGGATTTGGTGGGGCGTGTTAAAAGGAAGCTTTCCCGCGTTTTATTGCTTCAAGTGTTAGGGCTTGATGCGTTTTAGGCTAACGTTTGCAAAGCTTTCAGCCCAGGGTGGCCGTAATGGAGCACCCACCTTGGGAAGGCCGTGTTGCTGAGATGG
This sequence comes from Symbiodinium pilosum, assembly GCA_905231905.1. Classification (NCBI taxonomy): domain Eukaryota; class Dinophyceae; order Suessiales; family Symbiodiniaceae; genus Symbiodinium; species Symbiodinium pilosum. The sequence goes on from CAJNIZ010007192.1 coordinate 15,828, forward strand.
TCGTGGTATGTGACCCTGCGTTGGCACGCATGCGCTCACAGATAAAAAGTACCGTGGCGCTTCGCATGTAGTTATTTGCTGCCCAACTGACATGTTTTAGCTTTCGCGTTGCAACTGACATCTTTTTAGGCTGAATCCCGAAAAAGCGCCTGTTGGATTCTCCTGGAATGTAGTACTGGAATCGACGTTCCCGTGAGCCCTCGCCCCTTCATCGTATCGGACGCGGTCAACGACCGCGACGGTCTGATCGAGCGTTCCATATCGCCGCGGGCTGAGTCTGGATGTGTGCTGATTCTTTGTAGATGTTGCGAAATAGGGATATATGTCGTGAATGTGAGGTCCAAAAACGCATTTTGGATAGCTGAAAATTCGTTTTTGGTGCTCAGATTCAAAGGCTACTACCGCCTACACCCTAGACCAGCATCAGACCTGGCCTGATTCCTAATTTAATAATAAGCTAGCTACCTCACATCCCTAAACCCTACGTACGAAACCTTAAACTAAGCCCCAGTTCCTGGAGCAGATTGTCAATCTGAGGACCAAAAATGCATTTTGGAGGTTCCAAAATGCATTTTCGGGCCTCAGATCCTGCCATTCGGCCCCTGGCGCGTGGCGTCCTCGCAATTCTGTTCGCGATCGACGGCCCTCTCGTGGTTTTCGGCCCCTCGC
>CAJNIZ010007193.1:0-13713 GCA_905231905.1 Symbiodinium pilosum
AAAAAAAAAAAAATAAAAAAAAAATAAGGTTCAGTGTTTAGTGTTTAGGGTTTAGGGTTCAGGGTTTAGGGTTTAGAGTTTAAGGGCTTGTCACAAGGTCTGAATTCGTTACCCCAAACCTGAACCCCTAAAAACCTAGACCTAAACCCTACAAACCCTACGCCTAAACCCAACAAACCAAAACCCAAAACACGCTGAACCCTAATACCACTAAATCCATAAAAGCCCAAGCAAAAAAACCCTGAACCCCCAAAAAGACCTTTCAAACACCAAAAAACCGAAACCCCTTAACCTCAGAACGGCTGCCTTGCCTGGGCGCTGCTTTTTGGACTGCCACCTCCTAAACCCCTAAAACTGGGTTGATGTTAAGGGTTTAGGGTTTAGGGGTTTAGGATTTAGGGTTTAGGGGTCTAGGGGTTTAGGTTTAAGGTTTAAGGGTTTGGGGTTTTGGGTTTCGAGGCTTAGGGAACCCAATGTCAATCACCATAACATGGGTTTCTAGTAACTTGTTGGGATTCCTTGCTATACGAACTTAATTTAAGTTCCTTAGCAACAGCCCAGCAAACCCCTAAAAGGCGTCATATGGCTCTGGGATATTTGTACCCCTCCCCCTTTCGTTCGCTTTAGGGCATGGGATTTAGGGTTTTGGGCTTAGGGCCTAGGTTATAGGGTTTAGGGCTTGGTGATGGGGACACTTTATAATAGGGCTGGTGTTTGGAGGTTTGGGGCGTAACGGTTGCAGGGTTTGAAGGTGTGTCCCCAAACCAAGCTGGGCAGCCAACCTGACTACATACGTGCTTTAGGGTTTGCGGTTCCATGGTGAAGGGTTCAGGGGTATAGGGTTTCAGGTTAGGTTTTTGGGTTTAGGGTTAAGGGTTAAGGTTGTGAGTTTTAATGTTTAGAGAATTTGTGAGCTATGCCAAGCATAGAAAATGCCCGCAAGTCGGATGGACTGACCAATCACCAGTGCTGCCCAAGGCATTGGCGCAGCTGCGGAAGAAATACTACGTTCAATGGCTCTAGGTTGGGTACTGCCACCCCTCGGTAACAGTTGGATAATAAATATAATATGGTTATATATATAACCCTTAATAGGACCCCTAATGTAGACTGTTGCTGGGGGGGCAGTACCCAAGCTCTAGGGTAGCAAAACAAGATTAGGTACACGTGCGGGCCTTCACAGGATCAAAATATGATTTACTGAACAGGGTTTAGGAAGCGGGCAACATCTTCAGACTAATTATGGGAGCTCCGCATTTGGCACCAAGAGAGATCAGTGAAAGTACCATTAGCTCTGCTGAGTAGTGCAGGTGTTTGCTCTCTCCTGCATGCGCAAAAATCCCAGAACCCTTAAATTGTGGCGCAAGTCCCGAATTGCCTACACCAAACCACTGCGCTAAACAACACTGCTTCGTCAAAGCCCTTCAGCACACCCCATTCAACCGCCTGGCATAGGACTACAATAAAAAAAACTCAACTCCAAAAGCCGCCCTAAACCCTTGTTTACGATTTAGGGCTTAGGGTTCAGGGTTTAGGGTTTAGTTCTAGGACCTTTAGTTATATGACCCATTGACATCTACACTCTACACCCTTGAACCCGCAAAGCCCTAAGCCTCATAAGCCCTGAGATTTGGACCCTGACCTACTTGGAGGCCCATGGGACTTAGTAACCACTTATAACTGGGTTTACAACCCTACTTATAATCCTCCTAAATGGCCTTATAGGGGTTGCCCGAATAATAAGTAGGGTTATAATTCCAGTTATAAGCAGTTACTAAGTCCCATGGGCCTCCAAGTAGAGGAGGTGAAATCCTCGAGGCACAGCCATAAACCGTAAAGCCAACAAGATGTTTAGGGTTTAGGGTTTAGGGTTTAGGGTTTAGGGTTGGGCTCTGCTAGGTCCTATACTAAACTCCTAGCATCCCGCTGAAGAACCCCTATTGTAGTAGTCCCTATAGTCCCTTATATAACCCCCTTTACCATAAACCCTAAACCCAATATATTTATATAGTAGTCGCCTATAAAACCCCTATAGAAGCTCAGAGCTTCAACCCAGCTTGTGGCCCAACACTTAAGCCCTCACAGCTGAAGCCCAAAACGGTTTAGGGTTTAGGGTTTCAGGGGTTTGGGGTTTAGGGGTTAAGGGTTTTAGGGTTTAGGGTTTAGGGATTTAGGGTGCCCAAAACTTGAAGCCTGAAACCCCGGCCCGTTGTTCTCCTCCTTGCTCACATCCGTCTCTGGGGCGGCTGAGAGCTCCGAAGCCTGCAACGTGTCGAGGGATTTGGTGTTTACGGGCTCGAAGGATTTGGGTTTAGGGTTTAGAGTTTAGGGTTTAGGGTTTAGGGTTTAGGGTGTAGGGTTGGTGCTGGCTTTGTAGGGAAACATGCCAGGCATAACAGCAATCACAGAAAAGCCATGACTGTACCTTGTAGCCTCTCATAAGAAGGTAGGTAGGTAGGTAGGTAGGTAGGTAGGTAAGGACATGTAGGGCATACATGCATGGAAGAGCAATGAAAAACATCACCCCTCCCCACAGATCCCTAGCGACCTCTTGCAATGCTGTAGGATCCCCAAGCAAGGTCTCATACAGAATAGCTTTAGGGTTTAGGGCCCATATTTTCCCCTAAACCCTAAACCCTAAACCCTAAACCCTAAACCCCTAAGCCCTAAACCCTAAACCCTAAACCCTTAACCCAAGGAGACCCTCCAACTTCCATCCTTTTGGGCCACAAACGCTACAGAAGCTGCAAAGAAACCAAGGCTAGTTGGTAACGGACATCTTGCGCCTTAGTAATATTGGGGCTATATTGGGATAATGGAAAAGAAAATGGAAACTACTATAATGGAGAATCAAATGGAACAGAAAATGGAAAATGAAATGGAAACTGGGATTATTATGAAACCAAAACCCCGAACCTAAAATCAAACTCTTAACCTCAAACCCTAATAAGGATTATAGTGTTTGGAGGTTTATATTGGGGTTCCCTTATTTTGGGAAACTTCCATATCCTTCCACAAGCTTGGTCCTCACAGGGTCCTTTTTGGGATGTCCTTGCAAGCGAGAGGGGGCATATCTGCAGATCTGAAGTCTTGCCATCCCCAACGATAGAACTTCTACGAAATTTAGGGGTCCAGAATCCTAGTGAGTGTAGGATTTAGGGTTTATGGTGACTAACATCCACAATGGCCGTATAGTCCCTTGAGAGCCCTGCAATGCCCGGCTGCAAGCCTTGTAAGCATTTTTTTCCCTGTACCACTTCTGCTAGCAACCATGAGAACCGCAGCATTAGAGCCAACCCCAAAGCCATATGAGCCATAGTCTAAACTCTTAGTATCGCCGTTAATAACCCCATAATACTCGCCTAGATGATCCCCTATGTAAGCTCCCTTGAGGAGTTTAGACAATAGTGCATAATCATGAGTGATCACAAGGTCGGAATTCTCCTGGTGATATCTCTTGTCATTGATGTGCCGGTTCTGAGCACCGAGACAACTAATTATCTACCCAACGAGCCTGAACGCAAACGCAAAACCCTGCATCCGAATCCCAAGCCTTCCCACCACCTGCACATAATCCCGACATAGGATTTCCCAAGACGGGAGGCCCGTATTCGCGTAGAGGGGTTGACCTGAAAGGTCTACTGATAATGCAAGGATTAGTTCGATGAATTCCCACAAGCCTCCTGGATAACCCCGGATATGTAATCCTGAATTGCCAGCCTCGCCCTTTGACCTCTCGGACACACGATCACCTCGCGAATGTTCACGGTCGAAGGCTTAGGGTGCAGAACATACCCTTCACGCCTTCCTCCCAACCCCTGCTTACTTACTGCAGCTGTGATGGTTCATCATGTTCGTCCTAAGCGCAAGCAGCCGGAAAGACATAGCAACGTTGCCATGTAACCGACATCTCGCCGCACAGGCATCGCATCTGTGCCACAGCTGATGCCTCTCTCCGAGTGTCATACAACTGGCCAAAATTGAGGATGTCTCAAAATTACGATTCGCATGTGCCAGCTTATAACCCTAATATTACCCCAATATAGCCCTAATATTACCCCAATATTACCCCAGGCTATCCTGCTTGTCAGTCCACCGTTTACGTCGACCAACTCTTGGAGCTTCATGGCGACTAAAACCCATATATTAGGGTTATATAGGGGTTATATTAGGGCTATATAGGGGTTATATTAGGGTTATATGGGGGTTATATTAGGGTTATATAGGGGTTATATGAACTGCAACTGCAGCGAGACAATTACAAGGATATGAGGGCACTCGGGGCGGGCTCGTAAGCTGCACGCCTTACCCTTAGCCATGCCTGAAGCTCAACAGTAGATAAGATATTACTTGACCCGAAGCCCAGAAAAGAGTCAAAAACGCTATGATTTCACGTACTTTGGGGGACCAGATAGGCCCTAGACTCCTCTCAGTTGCACTTCATCCTTCCGGCTAGGTACTGTGAGGGTTTAGGATTGAGGGTTTAAGGTTGAAGGTCAGGCGAACTGGACCAGTTTGTGGCTTGCTTTTCCATCACACATGTGTTCTACATGAAAAGTTGCCAAAATCCTGTTACTTTTCTGGGTACCCTAAAAAGTCAATGTCCCTGTTATACTAGGGCCCAGTGAGAGACCATTATTGTGAGAACCTACATGCCGTATAGGCTTGCAATCTTTCTTAGAATGAAAAGCTCTATCGAACAAACACCTAAGCCCTAACCTGAACCAGGAGGCTTTAGATTGAAACCGGCCTCGTTGGCCTGCACTCGCATCTGGCATGGCATTGGCACAGCCCGCGCCACCCTACACCCTAAACCCAAAACTCTAAATCCTAAAACCCCAGCCCGAAACCCTGAACCCTCAACCCTAAATCCTAGGTAAACCCGGAATCTTAACCCCAAAGCCTACACGTTAAAGGCCTCAACCGGTGTCAGAAAATCAAGCTCAACAATTCAGGGTTTAGGGGAGGACCCCAAGGCAATTGCTACGCAGAGCCTACGAAACACATAACAAACTGGCGATGTTCTGCACAAGGTCTTGGGATAGATCCAGCATGTCAGCTACCTGGTTGCAGGCACGCTTTGGAAAGTTTAGCACTGGCTCATGCAGCCGAAACAGAGTTTAGGGTTGAGTGTTTTGGGTCCAAAGGGCTGTATCATATGAAGGGACCAAATTTTGAAGGTCCGAGATATCTGGATTCCATTTATGGAAACGACCATAAAAGGTCTCCAGAGTGAGGGTGTCGCCTTCACTCGCTTGCCCGATATGAAACAAAGTGAAACAAATTGAATGTGTGGGGACTCCAGTCGGATCATGGGAGAAGCTATTCGAGCCACAGTCAAGATTTCCTACAGACTGTAATGCACATGGGCTCCTTCTTAGGGACTGTTTGAGGGACTATACTAAACTACAAGAAGGAAGGACACCTAGGTCCACGCTTAAGGGTCCCATTGAAGCGCCTCTCTGGTGACTCTAGTCCCAACAAAGATAGAAGATAGTTCCCACCCTTGCTCCCTTTCCATCCCCATGAAACCGTAAGAGCGTCCATAATTGGATGCAGCTGCTGGAAGTATTACAAGAAACCTACAAGAAGCATCAGCACACGACATGCCCAGCCCTTCATTTTCCTATGTTTGCGCAATGGCCGCTGAAGCTGCAACATTGTGTCCAGTGGAAGTTGTAGCCACGCGACACTTTACGGCATGCATCCGCTGTACAGGCTGTACATAAAATATCGGGCAGTTTCCAGCAGCGGGACAGTTCGGATCATTGTAGCGAAGCATATGTTTTGAAAGCGTGGCATGTTCACGTCTTCGCCGCACTTTCCCTGCGCCCTCTATAGGGATTATGTAGGATTAGACTGATTAGACGGGGTCTGGGGTTTCGGGTCTAGGGTTATGTAGGGATGATGTAGGGTTCTAGAATGGTTGAGGAAGATTACGCAATAACCTACCTCTTTGTTTGACCGCTCCCTGATTGCAGGAGTAATGGACGGAATCATGTCCTATTGAACACCTTGACCCTTGGGCCTGTAGCAACCGAAGAGACTAGGGGTCTAGCAGGATTTTGTGTATTTCGATAGGCCGAACTGAAGACAAAAAAATGCACTGCCCTTGGAAACGTGTCTAGCGAGGAAAGTACAACTAATGCGGAACCCTAAGCCCTAAAAGGCCCGGTACCGAGAGTGCTACAACAGTTCCAGAACACTTCGTACAGCATCCCGACAATCCTGGGTGCGAGAGCCTATCTTTGTGAGATTTTTTGGTTGAGGGTAGAGGCTTTAGCTGCCTGAATACTGGATATCCATCTGGCGCTGTCCCGCTGTGGAACTTCATGGCTTCTCTGTGATCTGACAGCTTAAAAGCTACTAAAAGGGCCCAAACCGGCGGCAACAACCTTTGAGCTTTTGCTTAGTAGGACTTCAATATTTGATTTGTCGAAAGCCCACTCCAGATAGAAACTCAGCCATGTAACTAACCCTGGACTCTATATAGATCATAGGACATGCCATACCTGGTATCATTTCAAGGGAACTTCCTCCCTGCAAGCACGTTTAGGCACCAGTATTGAGACCATCTGCTGCTTCCAGAAGTGCTGCAATCTCTGTGTAGCCCTCAATTTCTGCCACATAAGGCCTGGGGCTTGGGGTTTGGGATTTAGCGTTTAGGATCTAGGGTTTGGGATTTAGCGTTTGGGGTTGGAATTTAGGTTTGGGAATTAGTAACAGCTAAGGGACCGAGGACCTCAGATAAATGAGGCGGACAGGACTTGCGAATCTGCAAGTAAGTTGTCTTAAAATCACGCTGTCTAGCTTGAATGATGCTCGCAACTGACACGGGTCCCAACTGCTTTCCCCGGTAAAAAAGGATAGTAACGGCTACTACTGTTGATGGACCGTATCTTCTGCATGACTCTATGTACCACAGCAAAAGGAAATAAAGCAGTACAGTAGACCTCATGCAGAGTTTTGTCCATCAACGAACCATTCAATCAGCAACTGCACATTCTTCTGAATCTTAGGAGTTCAGGGTTAAGGATTTAGGGCGGTTTAGGGATTAGGTTTAGGGTTTAGGGTTGGTGCCCTAAACCCTAAACCCTTAAACCCTAAACCCCGGATTTAAGGTTCTTAGTGTCAGTGACGCACGATGTGAAGCTCTGAGACTGTTCTGCTGGGACTTGGGTTTATATTAGGGTTATATAGGGATTACAGGGTTTATATTGGGGTTATATGGGGATTATAGGGTTTGTATTGGGGTTATATGGGGATAATGGAAAATGAAATGGAAACTACTATAGTAATTTTCCCGTAGTTAGTCCTCACAATCCACCATATGAGCTACTGTCTAAATTCCTAGTCTCCCCCTTAAGATCCCCTATGGTAGTCTCCTATATAAGCCCCTGTGTAACCCCCTTTAAGGAGTTTAGACTGTAGCTCAAATGAATCCTGGATTAAAATTCTAGCATATTCCTTACTAGGTCCCCCTATACCCCCAAACATCCTCCTGTAAGTCCCCAAGCTAACTTTACTCTGTGGCTCATAGAATCCCAGCTTCCATGGCACTTTCTATTTGATTCTCTATTCTTGAGTACATGGGTAGTTCCCAAAATTATGGGCCCCTTTTGGATAATGACTATACTGCAGCAGCTAATATTGAGGGGTACCGAAATAAAGCCCTAATCTAGGGAACTACCCATATCCCCCTGGAGAGATCTCCCCATTAACCCAGGATCAGAATAACAACCCCAAGAAGGCTCACAGTTGGGTTATACGTACTACTATGAATGACTTATACTTACACTGAACGAAAGACGGGAGCGTGTCTCTTCGGGCTGGGGAACAGCTGGGAGTGACAGAAAGCCGGAGGACTCCAAATTCAAGATGTCCTCCGAGAACATCAGGTCCGTGTAGCAACGAATTCTATCGTTTGTGGTTGTGTGCGACCTAGAAACCCAAACGATATACGGGAACTTCAAGGAAACGGTTGGGATCACTTTATGCCTTATTTGGGGATAATTTTTGGAGCTGAACAGCAAGGCATGCCGGGGCTTGCAAATCAAACCGTTTACGGTTTAGGGTAAAAACCTTAAGCCCGGAACCCTAAACCCCGATGGGAAGCGATGAATGGATCACATGCCTACTTTCCAGTCCTTCATTCCCTATGAACCACCCGTAAGCACACAAACTTGTAGACGGACAATGCACAATCCAAAGTATCACTCTGTGTGTGGGGGCATGAGATGGGAGAAAAGGCTGTCGGTCCAATGCGAGGCCTATGAGAAGGACAATAGTATTTAGTCCCCCATTTATGGAAACTACCACGGAACGGTTTCATTCGAGAGGTTTAGAAAGTTTAGGCTGTGAGTCCTCGGGTGTGTCTTAAAATATCCCTCTGCAATTCTTCAAAGGCCCTCTATCTAAGGTTCCAAAGGCCTCCCAGTTCTCAAGCCTATACCGACATCCTTAGGCTTTAGGGTTTAGGGTTTAGGGTTTAGGGTTTAGGGCCCGGTGCCGTGGCTTCAACCAGAACTGTTCTGTGGAGACCTAGGCTACCCACCCAATTCAAGCATCGAGATCCACACACCTTCAACTCCAAGATATCTAGCCTAAGTCTGGCTGCCAGGGTCCGGGACTCTGCTTCACCCTGAACCCTAAACCCTGAACCTTCTTTCCCACACCCACAGCCCAAAGAAGCGCTGCAAGACCCTGGACCCTGAACTCCCTTAGAGCCGGAGTGCAGGGACCAGAGTAGACCATCCCGGTCGTACACCTACAACTGGGTTGCTGTTTAGGGTTTAGGGTTTATGGTTTAGGGTTTAGGGTTGAACTCAATTTAAGTTGCCATATTGGGGAAACCCGATTATTTAATATATATCTACTCATTATGGTAACGTAATTTAAGCTCCTTAACAGCCACCCAGACAAAGTTAGCGGAATGAGGATTGAAGGATTTACGGTCTAAGGTTTAGGATTCAATGAGGACTAACCGTGTTTAGGGTTGCCGGTCAGCAGTGTCAAGCATTGGGGCTCAAGAACTAAAAGTTTGGGAGTTGATAACAGTGCTTACATTGCTTAGAACAGTAGTTTCCATTTTCTTTTCCATTATCCATCCATAATCCCTATAGTATACTCCTAAAACCCTATGATTTGGGTCCTTGGACCCTTAGGTCTTGGGAGGGTTAGGCCTTGCGGTACAGGGCTTGGGGTTACTCTAATGCACTATCGCAAGTTGTACATGCTGGTGGCTTCCAACAACGGGGGGTTACATGAGCTATAGTGTAAACTTCTACAAGCAGTACCCTCTTCAATAACCTACAATACTCCCCTGAATAACCCCCTTACTCATATCACACCACAGGCTGTGAGTCTGGAAAAGCACTGTGCTTTGGACCTTGGCACAAAACCCTCACGCCTTCACGCTTCCCAAGGCCCAAGTAATACCGCCTGGAAAGGTTTAAGGTTAAGGATTTGGGGTTTAGGCACTGGGGTTCGTCATCAAACAAACAAGTCTCAGAAATAAGGTCTAGGGCTGAAGGAAAATCATCAATACTTCTTCTGATGTGGTAGTTTCCCGACATGAGAATATAGACCACAAAATACTATAATCCTTCTTATCGGGACCCCCCTAATTTTGAAAACACCAATGTGCTGTTCCTAGCTTGAGCAGGTCTGGGACAGCAAGCGATCCTCACCCTGCAAGGTGTCAATCACACGAACTTCAACCTCCGCAAAACTTTGATCCTGAGGGTCTAAAACCCCACACCCCAAACCGTGGGGTAACATTCCAAGCTCGAACCCTGCTGCAGCCCTGAACCGAGACCCGAGGGCCTCAGGGCTTTAAGCACCGTTCTACATTAGCGAGTTCCTTGGAACCTTTGCCACGAAGAACCTACACCATCCTAAGAAGCTGCAGAAACACGCCATACCTAAGTCCAAAACCCAAGCCCCAAAACCCTCTGAAGACCCAAAAGGATGCTTCGAATTACATCTAAATCCTGAACACCGATCCACTCAAATCCCACGGCAAATCCGACACCCTGGTTAGGGGTTAGGGATGAAGGTTTAGGGTTTACACTCCCCCAAACTAACATGGAGCCCCCCCTTTAAAGGGACTGTAGTCTTTTTAGGGCCCTTTTGGGTTTCCATGTTAGTTTCCGGGAGGGTAGCTTCAGTCTTCGGCCTAAAACCCATAATCCTTGCTTCAACTTGGGCACCTGATCTCGGTGGGCTCCTGCTTCAAGCAGCAACCGAACAACCTCCAATCCAGAGCTTACGGCTTGCGGTGAAGGGATTGAGGGGGTTTGGTGTTTAGGGTCTAGGGTTACGGTGAGGAGATTGCGGTTTAACGTTGTGAGCTTGCTGCGTTTAGGCTCAGGCTTCTTCCGTGATTAAAGGTTTGTGTATGGCTCAAAGCGGGGGCCTGTCGCCTTGATGGCTTTGAGGTCAAAGTCAACAATCTGGAGCTGTTACACTTGGAGCGTGCGAAGGAGCAGAGTTCAGCGTAGGGGCCTTTGGGTTGAGGTAATCTCCAAACAGTGACATGGTCTTTTGGAGGGGCTCTTGGTTTAGGGCGTAGGGTTAAGGGCTTGGAGCTCAGGGCTCCCAGATTCTCAAATCTCTGGCCCAAGATGACCAAGAAGTCACAAAAGAAGTAACAGGGAGTCACAGGAGAACTTCTTCCTAAACCCCAAACCCGATAACCCCAATATAACCCCAATATAACCCCATATAACCTAACCTCAACATAACCCTAATATAACCCCAATATAACCCTAATATAACCCCAATATAAACCTAACATAGCCCCAATAAACACCCAATATAACCTCAATATAAATTCAGGTTTCAGAACATCCCTGCATGCTTTCCAGCCTCTGAAGCGATCCCCTGCTGAGAGCAGGGAGAGGCCAGCAAGGTGCAGTAGGTATTTTTTACAGAATTTAGGGCTTAGGGTTTAGGGTTTAGGGGTTAGGGTTTGTTACCACTGCTTTGATGTCATAGCTTTACAGCCTGAACCCGAATCCCTTATCCCTAAACTCCTCTAAGGCCTAAACCCCGAAAGAACACTCTCATCCCCTGAACCCTTCACCCTACAGCCAGACGCCTGAACACTAAGCCCTACACCTTTAACTCCTTCTAAACGCTTGTCCATTCTAATCTACTTTCCATTCAATTCTCCAGCATAAGCAAAATATGCCCTCAACCCTAAATCCTGACCCTGACGCTAACCCTTAACCCTGAACCCTTAACCCCAAACCCTTTAACCCTGAACCCTTAACCCCAAACCCTTAACCCGAAACCCTTAGCCCCAAACCCTTAACCGCAAACCCTTAACCCCAAACCCTTAACTCTGAACCCTTAACCCGAAACCCTTAGCCCGAAACCCTTAGCCCCAAACCCTTAACCCCAAACCCTTAACCCCAAACCCTTAACCCTTAACCCGAAACTCGCAACCCAAGGTCACCTCCACGTGGCCCTCAAAGGATGCGACAAAAATGGGCGGCCAGGCTTTTTCGTAGTACTCGGTGTCCTGGATTTGTATTGGGTTATATTGGGGTTACATGGGGATAATGGAAAGGAACTTGGAAACTATTATAATAAGGTTATGTAGGGTTTGTTTAGGGTTAGGTTTCACAGTTTCGGGTTTAGACTTGAGTGCTTAGGGCTCTAACTAAACTGGAATGGAGGATGTTTAGGCCTTGTTTGGGGATGAAGTGGAGGGTATGGCATCCTAGGATTTACGTAGAGTTCCGGGTTCAAGGTTTATGCCAGGCTGCAGTTTGACGGAAAGGGTTTGAGTTGTTCAGTTGGGGTTGAAGGTCCATGGTATAAGGTCTGGGCGCGCTGCCACGATGTCACAGTGTTTCTCCTTCGTGAAAGTATTTTCTCAACCCCGTTGAACTTTTGTGCCTAGCCCGGCCCATGCTTGGGGGTCGTTTGACCTTTTCTCGGTACTAGCTGCTGCCCTTCGTGTAGGGGTCAAGGGTTTAGGGTGTTTCCGCCAACAAGCAAGCATGGAACTCATGTTGGCCCGCAGACCCTACGCCCCAAGCCCCAAAGCCAATGCGATCCTAAAGGGTCTCAGTGTCCTTTTCTATGTCTGCGCCGGCGTCCAGCAGCAAACGGGCAATCCCAACATGTCCACACCTGGGCTTGAGTTAGTTAGGGCACAGGGGATAGGGCTAAGGACTTAGTTCCTCGGGTCTCGGTTGGGTACTGCCCCCACTCCGTAATAGTTGACAATATTTAGAGTATACTCATATATAGCCCTCAATATGACCCTAAGATAGACTGTTACAAGGTGGGGGCAGTACCCAAGGTCTAGGATTTACGGCTATAAGCTTCTCTCTTGGGTGGTTTGGGCTAAACGGGTGAGAAGGCAGCCTTTGATTGACAGCTTAGGCAAAGGCTCTAACAAGGTCTTACGCCTTGAAGTAAATATCTCTGGGGATTTTGCAGGTTTCAACATTACTCCTCAATATACCTCAAATACCATGCGGACCGCCAGGGACCCCAAAACTGGTCTCATCAATTTCAGAGAAACTGCCACGTCAAGGAAACTTTCTTATTGAAAGCTTCAGACGCGGGGGCTGATACTTAAAGTAGGAGGAGCCCATAGTGAAAAATGGAAATGAAAAACTACTATAACGGGGGTATATAGGGTTTAGGATTTACGGTCAAGATAATGGAAAATAAAATGGAAACTACTATAAATTATACTATAGTAAGGTTCTTGGGACCTTGAGACCTCAGCACTTTATTTCGCGACTATCTCGAGACTGGTCCTTTCTTAGGATCCCTGACTAGAGGATCTTTAAGGTTGAACAGAATACAGGATCTTGGTGTGTAGGGTTTGATGAAAGTGCACCGGCATCGAGGCCTCTGAACCCTAAACTCCAGCCACGCAGCTGGGCTGCTTCACCGAGAGGTGTTGCAACCGCTGTGTGCCTGCATCATGGAACTCTTCTGAAACACCCCAGCATCCAACACGCTTTCGCGCCTGAGCAGACTATTTTAGCAGTCCTGCATGACAACGTCTAAAGACTCTAGCGCCAAGTAAGCGCTGAAACCAACGCCTTGACCCTCCAACCTAAGCCCTCAACCCTAGGCCCCTTAACCCCACACCCTGAACTTCAAACCCCCCCCATTCACTTTTTGTAGCAGCTGTATCCGACCTGTTGGGATTGGCTGCTGCTTGCAGTAGAAGTCCCACAATCTCCTCGTGCCCACCCTCCTGACATCATTCCATGGGTTTAGGGCTTAGGCTTAGGAATTCTAGCATGGGGTTGTGGGCTTGGGGTTTGGGCCGAGGGCGTTTAGAAAGCACACAAGCATCCTGCGCGCAGTTCATGGAGAAGAATCTTGGTATGAGGCAGGTTCATCCTCATGGCTGTTCTCCGATTGATGCTGTGTAGTGTAGACCCTGGAGTACTGAACCCCCTCCTCTTGCTAGGGGTTATAATAGGGATCCTAATATAAAGGCCCTTAAAAGGAGGCGGTTTATTAATCAGGGGTCTACATTAGGGTCTGGGGATTAGAGTTTAGGGCAAAGGGTTTGCAGCCTAGCTTAAGGGTTTTTCGGTTGGAAGCTGGGGCGGGCCCCTTGTTTAGGAGAGGTGCTTCCTTTATACCATCCCAAGCTCCAATGCCTAAGCCAAAAGCCTGAATCCGGAACCCTAAACCCTAAACCAAGGCGCTTCGGCCCACAGCTTCGTT
>CAJNIZ010007195.1:226-16295 GCA_905231905.1 Symbiodinium pilosum
ATACTAGGAGTTTAGGCTATAGTTCGTGTGGGCTATAGTCTAAACTCCGAGTATCCCCCATAATAAGCCCTGTAAGTAATAGGAACCCTATATGGTCCCCTATAGAACCCTCTTTAAGGAGTTCAGACTATAGCACATATAACGGGGGGTCCATGAATGCTGTTTCTTTGGCCATACTATAGAGTTTATGAACTTGGCCTAAAATAGATCCCGCCCGCCACCACGTAATCCTCATGAATGCCCGGAAAGCCCGTGCAGAAAGTAGAGCTTTGCACTATTCGCACCGTCGAACGAGTAGTCCACATGCAACACTACACTGCACGTCTTCAGGAAAAGATCTTGACTCGCGCCCAATAAAACCTTGTTCTTGCACATTATGCTGGTGACTAACTCGCATGTCTTCTCCCTCGCAGAGCCTAGGCCATGGTAGAACTCATCTCATTCCTTGGACCAATTCCCGCACCCAGTACTGGGTACCACAAGGGACTACCGTAGGTATGTCAAGGCCCTATGAAGTCCATAGCAAGGAATATTACTAAGTACGATAGCAGGGATTGACCTAACACATTCCTTGAACCCAAGCCCTGAACCCTAACCTTAGACCCTAAACCCCAAACTACCCAAAACCCTGAACCCCCTTTACCCTAAAGCCCTCAGGCCAAAACCCACCCCAAAAAAAACTCCCGAAACCCATCATGCCCGGCCGTCACATCTGGGATGCCGTCTGCATAGCCGGCTAGCATATCCTTGCCCAACTAGAATCATAGCGAACCAGATGGGGGTTTAGGGTTGAGGGTTTAGGGTTGAGGCTTGAGGGTCTAGGGTTTAGGGGATGGAGAGGTTCTATGCGCTGTAGTCTAAACTCCTTAAAGGGTGTTATATATGGGAATATACCAGGGGTTACTCAAGGGGATACTAAGAGATTAGACTATGATTCGACTAGAACTCATATGGGGTGATGAAGGGATTTATTGGCCTCAGAAGTGAGAATACAATTGAAAAAATCAAATCCAGATTTTGGAGGGATATCGACTGGTACAACCCTGAACCTTAAACAACTTGACGTTGAAACATTTTAGGTCTCCCCTGGTTCCCAGCGTCAGGAAACCTAAGAGGTATTTATGAAACACGAGTGCTATCCTTAGTAGCAGGTATAAGAGACTTTAGGGTATTACCTGTTTATAACTTGGGCTTTTCCCAACCCTAAACCCTAAGCCTTGAACCCTATTTCGCAAGCCTTCCGGGGTCGCGAGCAGCCCCCGGAAGCCCCTTTAGGTCTTTCCGGGCCAATCGTGCATACAAAGAGCTCGGGCATCGGGATGTTTGTGGGCTGCGGGAGGGTTTAAGGACCCTAAACCCTAAACCCTAAACCCTAAACCCTACAAACAACTGGAAGCTATCTCTCACAGCAAGGGATGGGAGATGTTTGTGGAAGCAATAGCCATGCGACAACGGCTGCTGCTCAAAACCATGAGCTCCAGAGCTAAGTTTATAGTCCCCCTGTAGGGTTATATAGGGGTATAGGGTTTAGGGTTTAGGGTTTAGGGATTAGGGTTTAGAGATTAGGGTTTAGGATTTATAGGGTTTAGGGTTTAGGGTTATAGTCCCCCTTAAGTAGATAGAATATGGGATATGGGGATCTTTTTGTAATCTACCCAAAGCCATATTCTATCTACTTCAAAGGGACTATAGGGCCCCAGAGTCGGAATGCATGGCAAGGAATCCTATAGCTGTCGGAGGCATATGGAAAGTGCTACTGACACTATATAAAACCTAACTCTGAACCCGAAATCCTTTAGGGTTTAGGGTTGTGGGTTTAGGGTTTAGAGGTGCAAAAGTCCAGAGGCGGGCTCACATTTTCCAGTTGTGGAGTTGTGGCCGGCAATGTTGAGTCACAAACTTCTGAGAGCCAGTACGCGACTCTAGTTGAAGGTTTAGGGTGCAGGGTTTGAGGTTTAGAGTTCAGGGTCTGAAGAACCACCAACAACGGAGAATCAAATGGAAAAGAGCATTTAAAACGAAATGACAACGAAATGACAGCTACTGCTAAGAGGCAGGCTTTAGGCAAGAAAAATCAAAAACGAAATGGAGACTGAATTCATTTAGGGGTTGATGGGGACTATGTTGCTACTATGGACTTGGAGGCCTGAGGTACCCTACACACAACTATAACAACATATGGGTGGTTGTCAAAATTATGGCCCTTTTTTGGGTACCCTAAATATTAGGGGCCGTATAATAATAGGGATCCAAAAAGGGACCATAATTTTGACCACCACCCATATGAGAGGGCCTCGGAATCTTGTGTGCCATCATCCTTAATTAGCTTCGATTAGCTCTCACTATCCCTAAGGGGGGTAGGGTAACCCATAAGGCTTAGGCCAGTGGATCTTAAAACTGCATAACAGTGCCCGCATCATTGCAACTATTCCTATCTCCGAAGTATTGCTACTATTGCTACTGCCTCTGCTGACCTTCATCAGGGAATTAATACCCCCTGCCCCTACAAAACACACACCATGCCCTTGGAATGAGATACTCCCACCATTCTTCTGTAGTACTGGGAGGTTCGATCATCCCGGTGTTTAAATACTGGGGGGGAGATTGTGGGGTGGGTCTTAGGATGGGACTAGCCTTTGGTGGCTGTTACTGTGGATGGAGGATATCTTGCAGGAAGTACATACCTTAGAGCCTAGGAGCTGAAGTACACTGAGGATCAAAAGTTCTGCTAGATAACCTCCATCCATCGTATCACTGTCACCATTCACATTGTTTGCACTTGTACCTAGACCCTATACCCTGTCCTTCAGGAAGTCCATGGGTAAAACGTCGTCGTTGTATTCCTGCAGCGGCGGAAAATTATGGAAAATCACCCTCCCCCAAACTGACATGGAACCCAAATGGCACCCGTGTTGTGGGTTCTATGTAGCCCAAGCTGAGCGGGTCGCGGTATGGCAGGACTTTGAAGTGGTATGGGGGCGTTCCCAAAACTAGAGGGACCTTTTTGGGAGGGGGTACTTATGATAGGGATGATAATATTTTGGGGTCTATATTGGGGTCCCCTATTTTGGGAAAGCACCGTATAGCAGGTCCTTGCATGACCCTAATATTACCCTACTATTACCCCAATGGCTTAATTTTTGTTCGTGCGCGAAGTTCCTTGGTCCACTTGGCCATCTTCAACTCGCGGACGATGTCGCGGTCGCTGCCTCAGTTGCCGAAGAGACGGACGTGCTTCGGTTATACAGGGAATGATATAGGCAATAATGGAAAATAACATGGAAACTACTACATAGAATATTGGGGTTATATAGGGGTTATTTTGGGATAATGGAAAATAACATGGAAACTGCTCTAATGGGGTTATATAAGGTTTGGGGCTTAGGGTTTCGGGGGTGTAAAGGTCAATAACAGGGGCTAAAGCTCGTATGTCTGGTCCGTGGCAGATCTGTGTCATGTGGCCCTGGTCTGGGAAATAACTACTGAAGTCAAAACGATCCCGAGTTGGCGACTTGAGGACTCCATGCAAAGGGTTTAGGGTTTAGGGTTTAGGGTTTAGGGAGTTACCAAAAACTTTCCGGAATCTCCTCAGCATGCGTTTACCTGCTTCCCCCTAAACCCTAAACCCTCCTCCTCTCCTGGGAGGCATCAGAAGTTCATGGCTCTGGCGTCGGGTGCCCAGGAGTTGGAAATAAGCAGCCCTGGAATTCTTGAAGCTGAAGGCAAAAATAATGTTTAGTGTTTAGAGTTTAGGGTTTAGGGTTTAGAGTTTAGGGTTTAGTTCTATAGGGTTACATGGGGTTGTAGGGTTTAGGGCTTAAGGTTGGCCTAAAGAACTTAGAATAGGGTTTGGGGGGTCTTATACTACAACTATATGTGGAGAAAAAGCAGATGATGCTGTTAGTTTGCCGGGCTTCTACGTTACTACTCCAGCACTTGGAGCCTCATGGGAGTCTGGGCTTCGCAAAGAAGGCTTTTTAATCACAACGATGTAGCAAGTTCACACAAGTCCTGAGGAGCTCCCAGAAGAGCATGAAGGTCCGTTTTGGAAGTTAAATAGCTTGAGTAGTTTCATGTTTTCTTTGGTGCTATGCTAATGGGCCCTAGACTCCAAACTCAATACACTTAACTCAGTACACATGGCAGTTTCCCAAAATAGGGGACCCCAAATAAGACAAAAAAGGGTACCCCGAATTTTGGGAAGCTCCCATAGACCACAACCCCCCTCGACTCTGAAGCCCGAAAGCCACTACGCCCTCAAACCTCAAAGCTCTTAGACTTTCAAAGTTCGAAATCACTAAGCCCTGACACTATTAATTCAAATAGTCTCCCCCTTAAGTAGATAGAATATGAGGTATATGGGGATCTTAGTATTCTAATATACCCAAAGCCATATTCTATCTACTTTGAGGGGGACTATAAACCCTAATGCTCCCTATACGATATATTCCCCTAGTTTCCATTTCATGTTCCATTTTCTTTTCCATTTGATTCTCCATTATTTGGGTATTATGTCCCTATAAACCCTACTTTAAGGGGGACTATACCCTAAACCCTCAACCCTAAGCCCTGAATAGTCGTTTCCATTTTCTTTTCCATTATCCCTATATAGCCCCAATACAACCCTAATACTCTATCTACTTGGGAGACTCCAACCCTAAACCCTAGACCCTAAACCCTAAATAGTAGTTTCCATTTTCTTTTCCATTATACCTATATAGCCCCAATATAACCCTCATACTCTATCTACTTTAAGGGGGAACCCTGAACCCTAAAACCCTAAACCCCTAAACCCTAAACCCCTAAACCCTAAACCCTAAACCCCTAAGGAGGACTATACATAGTAAGCAAAGAGCACTGGACCTCAGGGCCCCCGGCATTCTTTCATGGACTTGTAGGTGACGCCGCCCTGGCCTTGTGATTTTATAGGGTTTAGGGGTTTAGGGTTTAGGGGTACGCTTTCTTGCGGCTTCCCCGGCTTCCCCCATCGCCCAAGGCCGTCCCTAAAACGAGTTGAAATTAGGAGCCTTCCTTGCTTTCGGTGGAACTGAAGGTTTCCCAAAATGCAGGGTCCCTTTTTGGGGGTCCCTATACTAAGCATTGGAGTATTCTGGGTCCCCTATTTAGGGAAGCTACCATGGCTCTCTGCGTAAGTAGGTGCATTCCACTGGGATGATCGGGTGTTCAGGCGTTGACTTGGCTTGTTTGGCTCCATTCGTGCGCAAGACCTCAACAACATCTTACTGAGGGTTAGAAGGGAATATGGGAATATTATATAGAGGGATTATACTCTCTTATTCCCTACTAAGCCGCAGTAAGCAACATGGTAGACTAGAAGGGTAGAGTAGAAGGGAAGCCCACAGACAGCGCAAACAAACAACCGTCTGAAGCGAAGTACAGATCTTGACTATCCAACACACTCTAAGCCTGAAATGAAAATACTGGGCCAGAAGCTAACCCCCTAAAAGGATATGTGATTTTTGATGGAAATTCTATGTGCAGCCAGCAGCAGCCCCAAAACTAGAATTACCCTGCTTCCTGATGAAAGCAACCCAAAGTAAACTGCTTCTCCATAAGTGCTACGGCCATTAGCATTAGCATGCTCTCGACGGAACTACGCGGCACACGAAGGGCTCCATGTGGCAATGCAATCAAATGCCCATGTACGTTCCCAAATACAATGCCTTGCCCTCAAGTAGATATGTGGGCGCTTCGCCCAAAAGTGCTAGGATCTTAGCTACATGGGCCGCAAGTAAACCACCGCAGCTTGGAAGCTGTTTATTGCGCTAGTCCTGCAACTCCCGATAACTCCCGTAAATCCGGCATAGCCCACCCCGTATGGCACACCCCTTGCGGCTCATAAAATCCCAGCGCACCCATTGTTTTCAGGCGCCCTCCATGAACTCTGCAAACTTCCTAATCGCAGTACGGCCCGAAGACTACAGCAGGATCGTTTTGAAAAGGAAGCCCCGAAAGATACCTGAAATTGTCGACTCGAACACCTACCTCCGTGACTTAAACTTACACCCTGTATCTCTTAGGTGGACCCCCCACCCAGTAATAGTGACTATAAGGGATAATGCTAATTATATTAGGGTCCTCTTATATTCCTACTATACTACTATTACAGGGTGGGGGGTCCTCCTCATGTATCTCATAAAAATGCCTACCGCAATGCCAGCTGCCCTAAATTTCCCCGGCAAAATGTGCCAAGAGTCCTGGGCCAATGGTACCAACCCTTGGATCCATGTCAATTTACGGGTTTACGGGTTTAAGGTTTAAGGGCTTAGGTGGTAGTTTCCCAAAATGAGGGGACCCTAATATAGACCCCCAAAATACTATAATCCTTATTATGGGGACCCCCAATAAGGTACCCGTGGGAAGCCCCCAGGTATGTTGTGGCTGAGGATGAAGGCTGCAGTGCTTTGGGCGGTTTCGAGCTTAGGGTTTAGGGCTTGGGCTTGATGGCCTAGGGTAAAATCATGGCTGTAGTCTGTAAGAGTCCCAACACAAAGCAAGAGTCATTACCTAGACCCTCTTTCTACCGGGTTTAGGGTTTAGGTATACCCTAAAACCTAAATACCACAATCAGGGACCATATACCTTTTTGCCAAGACACAAGGAGGGTTCTGGGATTGAGTTCTCTGGGTTGGCCCCTAAAACCTTAAAAAATATTAATAATATGTAGGGTCCCCTATTAAAGCCATTAGGGAAAATATCAAATATCCCAGGGGCCTACCCAGGTTCTACAGTAGCTTTCTGCGCTAGGCCTGAGGAAGGTTTGACAGGCTGGGATGTTTAGGGTTTAGGGTTTAGGCCATGCTCTGTCTCAGGAGGTACTAGGCGTTCTCATCAAGTGATCACCCCACTGAGAAGCGGCATTCTCCAGAATACAGATCTGGAAAGAAGGGCGCACAGTATTGAACTTTCCATAAACCATTCAGCCCTTGCAACCCCTATTTCATTGTGGTGTAATATGCCGGCCTCACATTTTCGTAAAATGGCAAGGCTTCTCGAGAATTTGGGGCTCCCACTACAAACGGGGATGACAAGAAAACTGCGTGGGCCTGTGTATGGGGTTCCATTGCAGGGGTAAGGGAGTCAAACAAACCATGGAGGGTCGAGGGTTTGCAGGAATCAGAGGTCCTTCTAGGCCTTCTGCCCCTCCTAGTGGGTGATTGCGCCTCAGAAGTCCCTAAAACAGAACGAGGGCAAGCGTCTCACGCTACAGATCATACAGGAATGCTGCGACCCTGAGACAGAAAGGCTGAAGAGGCCAAACTTCAAATCATCGATCCAGCCCGTCATGCCGTCGGCGTCTTTCATCTTCTGGTTGGTGGGCGGGACTCCGTAGACATACCTTATTCAGCTTAGAGCGAGGGGCTTAAGGTTCAGGGCCTGCTTAGGGTTTAGAGTTTAGGGGCTTAATCCATATAACCCCATACAATCCCCATATGTGGTAGTTTCCCCAATTAGGGGGACCTTAATATTGAGCCCAATATACTCTAATCCTTATTAGCTAGGACTGTAAACTCGGGTCCCCCATCCCACCACCAAAGCAGTTGCATCTTGTACTAGGGTCATATAGGGGTAATATTAGGGTATGCACCTACGGACTTACCCATGTCTGTATGTATGTGAGCATTTATGTATGTATGCATGTATAGATGGATGATAGCTATATGCATCTGCACATACATCGTACCGCGCATGTACTGCCATTTTGGCCTAGAGCCCTCTTCTTGACTGCCTTGGAAAATCCCAGACATCCAACCTGAGGACCCTGCCTTCTAGCTGGTTGATATTCTGCATATTATGCGTATATAGATAGATATACATGTACATATACATGTTTTGCCCAGGGCTCTGTAAATACATGTAGCTGTGTATATGTGTATGTACATATATATATATATGTATAAGTTTAGGGTGCAAAGTGTAAGTAAGGTACTGTAAAGGGTTCGCTTCGGGATTAGATGACTTTGGACGACGCTGTGACTACCACAGATCGGTATGTTTCGCACGCGAAGCACCACTTCTTGAACCAAAACAATGCTTTTGACCTCCAGACATATAGCCCAAATGCAACCAGCATACATTCCGCTTCTATAGGCTGACTGGCTCCTAGACTTTGAGGCTAAGAACTTCACATTCAGGTTCAGCGCGATCCTGGTATCCAAGCCAGCCCAGGCGGCTCCAAAACAGTCAATTGGTGTCTTGGGCTGAGCGCTACAAGGCCCCAAATTTCGTGAAGCCTGGGAAATGGTGATAATTCGGTTGAACAAGGTCATGCAGGAGACAAAGTACAAAGCATCAGCAATATCACCCAGGAGTTTTCCTAATCAGTGGTTCACCGAAGAATAGATGAGTTCAATCCTCTAGAAGCCTGAAAATTTGCTCTTGTGCTTTCGTGGGGGTTTAGCAATTGAAATTACACGTTCCTTTTGGACTCCTTTTTGGGCATCCAATCTCAAAATTGAAAGTATCAAAATAATAATAGAAATCATAATATCAAGACAATTAACAACAATAGCAGCGCTAATCACGTGTATATATATATATACATCGGTGGGACCCCCTTCACCCTGTATTTTTGATGACACTCCCTGTTTCAGATATATCATTGGGAGCAAATCATACGTATATATGTATATGTGTATGCATGTGCATGCGAGCTATAATCTAAACTCCTCCAGTACTATCCCCTTAATGACCCCTAGTATAGTCCCCTATATATTCCCCCATATATACCCCCCTTTAGGGAATGTAGACCCTAAACCCTAAACCCTGTATAATCCCATAGTACATATTTGTGGTTGTCAAAATTATGGTCCCTTTTTGGGTACCCTAAATATTGGGTGCCGTATTATAATAGGAACCCACAACGGGACCATAATTTTGATAACTACCCATATGCATGACAACACTGACCCAGTGCTTGCACAGTGCTTGCAGGGATTCTCATCGTCCAGGTTCTTGGCCTCGGCGTTCATGTCCGCCAGCCTGGGCCGCGTTCAAAAGATCGCTGTGGGATAGGGTTTAGGAGTTTAGGGCTTAGAGTTGAAGGTTGTTGGTTATTGAGCCCTTTTCGTGCTTGTTGGATTCCTGCGGGGCAGGTTGCCAGCTACAACAAGCACACCAGAATGGGATGCGTGAAGGGTTTTGGGGAAAGGGATAACACTTTTGAGAACTTACCATACAAGGGTTTCTTGAAGAAGGAGGGCCCAATACAGACCCCAACATGTATAATTTGGGACCTCCCCCCACTGAGTAACAGTTGGATGATAATTCTTACATATTTCTAGCCTTAATATTACCCCTATTGTAGACAGTTACTGGCTGGGGGGCTCTACCCAATGTTCACTGTAATCCTTAAACTGAAGATTGTCAGCGACGAGCCCACAACTTTTGGAAATCGCCATATGGGGGTTTGCCAAAATTACGGGTACATTTTTGGGTGTCCCCATAATAAGGACGATAATATTTGGGGGTCTTTTTTGGGGTCCCCCTATTTAGGGAAACTGCCATTTTGGGCTGAGAATTCTCCAATTTTGGGATCCATTGCTTCGAAGCTCAAACCCTAAACCTCAAACTCAAACTAACAGTTTCCCTTTTATTTTCCATTCTCTCTATATAACCCCTATTTAACCCCTAAGCCTTAAGCCCTAAACCCTTAAATGCTCTGACAGCATCCCAGCAGCTTGAACTTGCGCGCACCAGGATGCGACTCATCCTCCAGGCATCAGGTCGCGGAAGATATGATACGCGCATGTGAAGGTGGCGAAAGCAGGAACTGGGTTCTTGTTGAAATACAATGGAAGAAGATCTTTTTTTAATTGATATTGGGCCCAGGTACCCATAAAAATGTAAAATTTTGTTCTACAAGAGCCCAGGGAAGAGGAGCGAATTTTGTCTTACATCCTTCCTATCTGGTCGTATCTAACAGAGCTCATCCAAGAAGACAGCCCAACAGGAAGCTCGAAATCCCCTACAACCAACGATGAGGCGGGGGGCCATCTACAGGTCTGGCGGGGGATTTGATAGCCCCATGCTTGCAACATCATTCATCATCAACCCCAGAGGGCCCAGGATGGCGCAACTGGTGCCAAATCAAACCAGGCCTTTCTAGGAGCTTCCCAGACCCCCAAAAGGATCTAGAAATTAGATCCCCCAGAACCATAGGGTGAATTATATAAGGATTATATAATATATAGGGGCTCTAATGAGTTTGTATAGGGATCTAATTTTTAGATCCTCCCAGGGGTCTGGGTTAGGGTGCGTCCCCGCCGCCAGCACAGGATCTGAAAGCGTGCAGGCATGAAAGGTGTCCTTGCACTCGGGCAGATAGTCGGGATCCGAAGCCCCAAACCTGAGGAGACTGCGAGTTTGGAGGCCTTACGTAAAGCTATAATCTAAACTCCTTAAAGGGGGTTCTATAGAGGATTATATAGGGGACTACTATAGGTGTTATTATGGGGGATACTAGGAGTTTAGACTATGGCTCACATGAAGCCTGTTTCCATTTCGGTTCATTTTCTGGTCCAGTTGATTTCAAAACCCTACACAGCTGTATACAGCCTTGTGTCTTCCTTTCTGTATATCCTTGAAGCTCAACGCAAGTGTCCTTGCAAGAAGGATCCAGACTCTGTGGTGCAAAACCATGGAACCCTGCCTTACGTGAATCTGTGTAGGGCTTATAGTTTTGGGTTTAAGGTTTGGGGTTTAGGGCCTGTAGTATGCACTAAGGTCAGCGGCTGAGGGGTTTGGGGATCAACCTTTGACGGCTCGACATCAGCAACGTACCGCTGAGTGGTTCTTGTTTTTTGAGGGGCTTTGTCTGCACTTCGCGGTCGAAGCTGAAATCTGTAATGCTTAATCAACTAATTTAAGAAGCCCACACGAGACGGTTTACGGTTAGAGTTGGGGGTTGGGGGTTAGGGTTTAGGGGGTTATGGTCCCCCTTTAGGTAGATAGAATATGGCTTTGAGGATATTATAGTAAGATCCAGATATACCCCATATTCTATCTACTTAAGGGGGCTATAAGGGTTTAAGTTCAAATTATTTAGCAACAGATCTGACCGCTTCGAAGGCGCCAATACCCGAGTCCGAACCCCAAAACCGCCTGCGATGGCATTTACTGAAGATGGAGCGGGAATACAAACAAATGAAAACCCGAAGTTTGTGGAATCCTACCGCAGTCACACGCAAGTTACCCAGGACAAAGCTCCAAACCTTAATTCCTAAGACCTATTAATCCAAAACGCCCTGAACCTTAATCTAAATCCCTGGGCCCGAAACTCCCCTACATAGCCCATATAGTAGCCCCCTATGTAATCCCTTATATACCACCTTCGAGGAGTTTAGACCTACACCCTAAACGATGCCCACACAACCCCTATAGAACCCTGGTAGAAATCCTGCCAGGCTGGGCCAGGTCGCTTGATCAGCGGTGGGGGCTTCCGGCGCGTGGCTGCGCCCAAAGGCTTTGCACCCTTGGCCTTGCACTTCAGGGGCTTCAGGATGTTGGGGTTTAGGGCCCTAAACCCTTAAAGGGGTATATAGGGTTATATATTGGATATATATACGGGGTTATATGGGGATAATGGAAAAGAAAATGGAAACCTCTAGGGTTTAGGTTTTAGGGTTTACGTAGGGTTTAGGGTTTAGAGACCACCAGCAAGCGAAGGGATTGTGGAGGGTTTGGGGGCTGGAGCGGTCTAGGGCTTAGCTGGGGAAGGGGCATGGGGCTTCAGGTTGTGGGCTCAGGGTTGAAGAGCAACAGGAAGCAGCAATCATGGAATCCTAAAATGGTTGAGGATGCCAGTCCAACGTGAAATACATAATTGGGATGCATTGGCGTAGGCTTGGTGGAACTACTCCTTGTTTCCCTGAACCTTGAATCCTGGACCCTTAACCCTCCAAGTCCCTTACATTGGGACAGCTAAACTCGGCCCAAGGACCTCGAAAATCGCATCGAAGTCACTGACGGGCACTGCATACCTCAGGAAGAATCTAAACCCCTAGGATTTAGGGTTTAGGGTTTAGGGGTTTAGGGTTTAGGTAAACCCCTTCAGGTAAGGGGCTTGAGGGTCGAGTTTAGTATGTTTGGTTCAATTTTGTGTTCCGTTCTTCCCAGCTGACTATCCACTAATAGGGTGAAATCCCCCCAAGCTCTAGATAATGCCTGTATACGTAATCCCATAGGCCCTATATAAGCCTGAACCCTGAACCCTAGACCCTAACCCCTGAACCTAAACCCTAAACCCTGAACAGATTGCATGCCGGGTATGAATACGGTGGATACTAAAAATCCTGCATGACCTTAAGTACCGTATACCTTGGGAATAATGGTACTATAGTATACTAAGGTCATGCAGGATTTTTAGTATCAACAATAAGACCCCAGGGCTCAAGAAAGAGTCAGCTCCTGCTTCAGGGCTTAGGTATACGGGTTTAGGGATTTAGGGGTTTAGGGTTTAGGGCTTTAGGGTTTAGGGTTCAGGGCTCAGGGTTTAGGGTTTAGGGTTTGGGGTCTAGGGTTTATGGCTTAGGATTTAGAGTTTAGGGTTTAGGGTTTATCACACAGAGCGATAAAGAAAGAAGCCCTCAGATGTTTATACCGTATCTTATGTTACCCACCCCCTAAACCCTAAACCCTCGACAGACCCCCAAACCCAAACCGCGTCGTCCAAGGCACCACTCGTCTGTGTGAAGCGACGTTTCCAGGGGATGAACAGCCTTTGCAGGGCTGGCTTTAGGGGTGTAGGGTTTAGGGTTGAAGGTTTAGTGCGTTTCATGTTCTGTGATATTTGCTTCTCCATCATTATCGTACTGTCCCCCTAAACCCTATATAACCTTTCTATAAATTTATGATCTCGCAGAGCCGGAGGCCTCTTGAAAAAAGCATGCCCCGCATTCTGCTGGAATTTATGTAGAGGTGGAGACATTCAAGAACAAACTTCTTCTCCCATCTACCTGCGGAAGCCTCAGGGTTTAGGATTTAGGATTTAGGGCTTAGGGTGTAGGTTAGGGTTTGGCGGGTTTAGGGTTTAAGGTTTAGGGTTTATGGTTTAGGGCTTCGGGTTTAGGGTTTAGGATTTAGGGTTTGGTGGGTTTAGGGTTTAAGGTTTAGGGTTTAGGGTTTCAGGTTTAGGGCTTCGGGTTCAAGATTTAGGATTTAGGTTTTAGGTTTTATGGCTTAGGGTTTGGGATTTAGGGCAAAACCCTAAACCCCGGCGGAGTTGGTGGAGGGTCTGCATGGGACTTCTGAATCAAATAGGGACCCCACCAGACCCCTTTTCACGGTTTAGGGTTTAAGGTTTAGGGTTTAGGGTTCCCACAGTATGTCGCTTGGGAGTCCAAAGCCATGCAACTGTTGGATGTTGCCTACTTGATGGTCACACAAGTCTGCAGGAGGTTGCAGGGAAATACCCGGTAGCTGAAGGGGACACTCAGGATGGAAGCCCTGAATTCTGGCAAACTTCCGTTTGTGATATGGGTCACCTCAGTCACCTCATCCTACCAATGAAGACATGTTTAGACGGGGCGTTGTAGGATGTACATGGACTGTGGAGCTGACGGTCAAATATTGCAGAGCCCCCTACGCCCCGAATGGCACACAAACCTAAACTGCAGGAAATCTCACCACTAGGGAGAGAGCTTGCTGTTCAGCGAAAGTGATCTCGCATCTGCTGCCGAAGCACATCTGAGTCTGCACAGCCCTTGCCGGAGACGCACCAATTTCCCTGGTGCTTGTCCTGAGTCTCAAGCTGAACTTGTCAGCCCTGCAAGCCTCACTACAAATCCTTGACCCAAACGCCCGTCAACCCCTGAACCCCTAAGCCCTACACTCCCTAGCCCCCAAAGCCCTAACAGCAAACTTGGCTGAGCATAAAATCCGAAATCCTGTGTCGAGGCCATTCTAGGTACATTCTAAACAACAACCGCAATGTTCGTTGAGCTTGTTTGAGCTCGCTATAACTTTGCCACCGAGACCCCGAACAGATACACAAAATGGAACCCCTTGCAATGGTCTCATCATGATTGGGGAACATGAGGCCCTAACCCCTAAAGTACAAAGCCCTCATTTCTATGTCATCCCATGCGATCCTCTGTGACTCTATCCGAAGCCCTCAAACGTAATTTCTGCTTCATTCCTCCTTTGCTGTGCAGTTTGATTCTCCATTATCCCCCTAAACCCAAAACCCTTTGTAGGGATCTGGGTAGCACAGAGCGTTATTACCTGTACGTAGTTCCCTATATAAACCCCTATATCACATCCGCCCCAGACCAAGCTGCGTAGGTCAGTGTGGAGTGAGCTCCATGGCCCGGGCGAAAGCTCCTCTACAAGGAGGGGTGTAAGGGTGTAGGCGGGAGGGGGTGTAATTTAGAGTTCACGGGTTTCGGGATTGAGATGTTAAGGCTTTGCGCTAGATGAGGGTTCTATTCTTCCAGACCATGCTATTGAGTTCCCTGGCACGAAAAAAGGGTTGCCCTTCAACTGTAAAAGGATTATATACACTCCAAGAGGTTACTGCAAAGGTTATCGGCTCAGCTACTGAGCGTACCAACCCCCAACCCACCCACCCACCCACCCACCCACCCACCCACCCACCCCACCCACCCATCCACCCGCCCTCTGGGAAAGAATATAATGTAGGAGCCTGAATGATTAGAATAGGCATGTGGCTTATAAATAGTATTTTCTGAAAGAACACAAGAAACGTCAAGGATATCCATGAGGGGACAGGTTGTGCAAGGAGGAAAGCTATCCCCAGAGAAATGTCTACCTTTGCCCATGGGTAATAAAACTCCACATGTGCAGATCATCGAGAAAACGTGATCCAGGCCCGAAGTCTGGAGTACGCCACGGGGTACAGGGCAGACTTGAAATTTTCCCAAGGGTGATCCACCCTGCGCTTGGAGCTATTAATACGAGATTTCTACGACAAGAGCGTTTTGCTTACGGTCTTTCTGTTTTTTCTTGCGAAGGTTCAAAGGGTGGAAATCCTGTAGGAACTAATGGACCAATGGATTTCCGAAAAATCCCCAGCGATCGACCCTAAGACGCTCCGGAAAACAGCCCAGACCCTGAAGCCTAACCTTAAGATTTTGATGCGGGGCAGCTAAACGGTATGTCCAAATGGCGGCTTTCTTGTTGTAAGGTTCCCCAAAAAATGACGCTAATTATGGTTTGTATGAAAAAGAGAGCCCTTGCATTCCTTCATCATTGTAGTTTCCATTTTCTTTCCCATTATCCCTATAGTAGTCCCCTATATAACCCCTATATCATGCTTCAAGCTTCCCCTGGAAGCCACGCATGCCCCACAGCAAAAGCTGCTGCCCCTGTGACATATGAGCTTTAGTCTAAACTCCTAGTATCCCCCTTCATCACCCCTATAATACTCCCCTACATAATCCCCTACATGACCCTCCTTAAGGAGGATAGACTATAGCTTATATCAAGACTGCTGCCCCTGTCAAGGGTCCCTCTGGTGTCCATAATAGTTTTCAGTAAGCTACCTGCTTCGGCGCGCCTCCTCTGGGAGAAAGTCATCCTGCCACTGTTGTCCCGGGAGTTCGGGCAGTAGACGCCTGGAAGAATTTGATGGTTCAGGCCAGGCCCCTACCCATCAATACTGACCACAAGACAATAGCATATAAGCAAATTGATGATTGGGTTGCGGGCCTTTAAACCTTAAAGCCTCAACCCTAAACCCCAAACACTCAACCCTAAACCCTGAACCCTAAACCCCAAACACTCAACCCTAAACCCTGAACCCTGGGCCCTAAACCCTAAACCCCAAACCCTAAACCCTAAACCCATCCTCCCTTCGAGGCACCTTCCCAGCCCTGCGCCATCTCAGTATCGAACGCCCGCTTGTCCCCGTTGCCCAAGAAGGGAAAGATGGAGACGGGCACACGGCTGATCTGACAGCATGCCTTGGGGTTTGGGGATTTAGGGTTTAGGGCCTTCCTCATCGGTCTCACTGACTGGCTCTTAGTAGGGAATCTTGGGGTACTTTAGGGGCAATGGACAAGAACATGGAAACTACTACATTATGCTA
>CAJNIZ010007197.1:2456-13626 GCA_905231905.1 Symbiodinium pilosum
CCTAAGTACTGGTAATCACGTACTAAGCCCTAATAAACCCTATATTTGAACTTCTATATGAACCCTACAACACTGCCAAAGGTAACCCACTAAAGCTTCTTAACATCAACCCAGTTGCTTGAGGACTGGATGGTCGACCTGGAACAAACGAAGACATGGGCTACAGTCAATATTTCTTACATACTTTCATGGACATGAGTTCCTGATTAGGGACTATACTAAACTACAAGAGGCACCCCTATGTCCAGTGTTGAGGGCCCCTAATAAGGCCAATACTGACAATAGCTCACATGATTGTGGCAGGGAAAAATGAATCTGGGTTTAGGGTTTAGGGTTTAGGGTTTATTAGGGTTTAGGGAAATGGGAAACTACAATTGAAATTCAAGGGTTCGGGTAGAAGGTGAAGGAATATAAAACAAAATGGAAACCAATACTGAATAGGGGGACCCCAATCTAGATGAAAACCGCAGAATGACAGTCGGGGCTTGGGACAAACGGATTTTGGTGACGCCAACCTTCAAAAGTAGGAGCTGGTTACAATCACATGATAGCTACCAACCCTAAACCCCGAACCCTGCTGAAGGATGGGTGCTCATTATCAAGTTGGAAGGCTTTCAAGGCGTTTTGGAGATGTCAAACTAACAGGGTCACAGCGCTTCTTCAAGGAAGGAATGGTCCTTATTGTAGCCCCCATTTCCGTATGTTCCCCAACAAGCTAGTAATTTCCATGTTCTTGCATTCCCTGTCCTAAGCCCCCACAATGTCCTTGCGCCCAAGCCACGTCATTCTGCGTGTCGTCGATCTTCAGTATTCTCAGCCTTCTGGCGTGGCTAAAGTGGCGTGCCAGCTCATCCACGCGTGGTGACATCCGCTTGGAGAATCCTGGATTTCACTTCTTCGGCTCAGGGTTTCAGGTTTAGAGTTTCGGGTCTGAATCTAGTGGCAGACTGGTAATTGTAGGGCAGGACGTGTTCATCGGCTCGCGGGCTGGACCTCAGATATGGCTGGTTGTCAAAATTATGGTCCCTTTTTGGGTACCCTAAATATTAGAGGCCGTATTATAATAGGGATCCAAAAAGGGACCATAATTTTGACAACCACCCATATGTACACCCCCCCCAACCTTTCCAAGAAGCACCATAGACACCTAGGAAGCACCAAATGCACCCACGAAAACAACCTCTGGAAATGCAATTGTGTAACTGTAGCCTACAGTTTGGCTAGACAGACGAACGGAACGACCAGCCAGGATAGGACCGGATAGCACAACCTACAACAGATAGATGGATAGACGGATAGGCTAGCATAGAATGACAAATGGATGGACGGATGGATGGATAAACGCACCCACGAATAGCTGGATAGAGGGGATCGAACACACCAACAACTTTTGCAGAAGAATTTCCGAAGCCTTGCTATAAGCAACTCAATTTGGTGTTAGGGATGCCACCAGAAGCTGCAAGAAGCCTTCTTTCTGCTAAAGTAGAGCGCATGTTGTGTATCCCTGTGAAAGATGTACAAGCTCCGTCTTCTTCCACAGTTAACCCTGAAAACAAAAAGTTCCCAGAAAACCTTGCCGGATTCCCGTCTCGAGGCTTCAGAACCAGACTCAAGGTACCCAAGCCTCCATTCTTAACAACAAGCCTCGCCGTCCAGGGACACCCTGTTCAGGAAAACATGAAGGTAAGCCAACCTAAAAGAACACGGAGAATCCTTGGGCCTGCATGATTTCAAACGGTTCTAAAGCGAAATAACTACGAGCATGCACACAATGTAAGAAGACACAGTTCTCCTACCTTTTTTAACCTTCTGCAGACTTTGCTAACTGTTCGAACTTACACATTATGATTTGAGGAGCTTCCCTGCATCCCACATCCCTCGACTCAACAACACAGGCAGGAGGCCGCACCAGGGTGCAAAGAACATCACCAGGACATCTTTGCCTTGCTTGCGTTTGCAGCAGGAATCATTGAAGCATGGCATTCAACATTGGCTATTCGTGACTGTATATAAGGTTCCTTAGGCAAGCTGGCGGGTATTGATATTTCGCGGCCAATTTGGGGACAAATACGAACCCTCTCGAAAGCTAGAAACCCATTGCAGGTGAGTAGCTTTTTGGTGGGGGTAGCTTATGGTCATCAAATTGGCGATCACCCGATGGGAGAGAACTAAAGGCGCCTAACAATCCCTTTTCCCCTAGAAATGCAACCCCCTACCCACTGCCCCGTCTCCCAACAATGAGCACACACCACGAAACAAAACAGGACTTTTTTTTTAGTAGATCCATCCAAATGTTGCGCTCATTTTGCCAAGCCCTAAAGCCTGAACCCCTAACCCTAAACCCTAATCAGCCTTTCAAATAAGAAGCTCGAATATGCCCCTTAGCTCCCCCATCATGTCATGTAGGGCTTTAGGAGAGACCCTTAATGTGGACCCTTATACGGAGTGTTATATGAACCCTAACTCCAAGTACCCTCCTTAAGAAGTTTAGATTAAAGCTCATATGGGGACCACCTAGCTATGTAGGGAGTCTCTAGAATCGGGGTGTGTAGGGCAATGGGATTAGGGGTCGCTTCCAGGGGATCCCTCCTCCGAAGGGGTCCGTTCTGGTGGCTTAGGGTTTAGGGCCCAACAACCCTTGATGTCAGCGTGCAGGCGGACTGCGCCGTACTGACAAAGGGGGGCGCTGCAGTCGGTGGTTCAAAACATACGGAACTATCTATGGTCATACAGGGGTTCATAGCGGTGATGGAAAGTGGAAACGACTATTAGGATTTAAAGACAGATGCGCGCAGCACTGTTGCCAGGATGACGCGTGTATCCACAGTACATGATAACGATTTTTCTCACAAATCTGTAGGGGGGCAACGATTTGAAGCCTCAACCTACGCCTCAGCCTCACATCCTCGGCCCTGAGCCCTAAGCCCTAAAAGCTGCCTGCTACGTCCTAAACCCTACACCCTGAACTCTAAACCTGAAACCCTAAACCCGTTAAACTCCAAACCCTAAAACCTAAAACCCCAAATCCTTTGAACCCTTATTCAATCCCTTTTAACCCTTATTCAAACCCTTTTAACCCTAATTTAAACCATTTAAACCTGGGCCCATCCTCAGCCCAGTTGCCGTCGTCGAGGGCCAACCTACAGCTCCAGACTGACACAACAGGGGTTTAGGGATTTAGGGGTTTAGGGTTTTAGGGTTTTGGGGTTTAGGGTTTTAAGGTTTTAAAGTTTTTGGGGTTTAGGGTTTTAGGGTTTTTGGGTTTAGGGGTTTAAGGTTTTAAAGTTTTTGGGGTTTAGGGTGTTTGGGTTCAGGGTTTTAGGGTTGGTTTTTGGGTTCAAGGTTTTAGAGTTTTTGAGTTCAGGGGTTTAGTGTTTTTGGGTTTAGAGTTTAGGGTTTAGGGCTTTGTCCCCAGAGAGTCTGCCATTTCAGGCTCGTAATAAGGGAGTATAATAGGCTTATATAGGGCTTAGGATTTAGGACTACGTAAGGTGAAGAAAAGTCTACAACCATGGAGAGTCAAAGAGAAAACAAAATGGAAACTGGAATTGATTCGAGTCAGGGCGTTTGGGACCTACGGAGCAGACATTTTT
This sequence comes from Symbiodinium pilosum, assembly GCA_905231905.1. Taxonomy (NCBI): domain Eukaryota; class Dinophyceae; order Suessiales; family Symbiodiniaceae; genus Symbiodinium; species Symbiodinium pilosum. The sequence continues at coordinate 6,050 of CAJNIZ010007197.1, forward strand.
CAATTTCCCCCACCCCCACCCCTGCCCCCGCCCCAACCCTCAACCCTCCCGTTGCCCCCTCCCATCCACCCGCCCCCCATCCCAGACGTAGTCTGCGAGGAATGTCTGCGCACCCAACAGCCGAGGCAGCCTGCACGATAGCGCTTACAATTATGTAAGGATACATAAGTTCTAGGGTTTACTTGGAGGGGCAAGGGGACTTAGTATTTGGGATCTGGGACAGTTGCAACGGGGGGAGGTGTGCCTCATATGAGCTATAGTCTAAACTCCTGGTATCCCCCTTAATAAGCCCTATAGTAGTCCCCTATATAATCCCCTATATAACCCCCTTTAAGGAGTTTAGACTTTAGCACATATAAATAAACAATGTACATCCCCGACCCACTCCCGAAAAGGCCTGGTATTCCCTGCCTCCCCGCTCCCCTGAAGAAGCCCTGGATACTAAGCAGGTGAATGACAGAGATAACTGGGGTTGGAAAAAAAAGGGGTTATAGGTGATGTAGGGATACTTATCAAGTCCGGAATAAACTCGCAATATCATTCTCTGGTGAAGTCGAACATATCTAGGCGCCTATAGTACTTACTACACCACCCTGACCAAGTAGGACGGGAGGCTAAGAGGCTGAGGGTTGTGGATTTGAAGTCTAAAGCTTGAGGCCAGGGTTTAAGCTTGATGTTCGTCCGTTCTGTTTGGGACTGGTGCCTTTCTGTCCGGGATTGTGGTATTTTCGGAGGGCTCGAAAGGTGGGGTAAAGGAAGGTGGTGTACAGGAAATAAGCCCCAAGAGAGTAGAGTATATACCATGGATCCTTTAACCCGCCTACCTTCATCCCACCTTTTGAGCCCCGCGATCTTCGTGGGCGAGGCAGAATGTATAGGAACCACTCCGGAACGTCTGCAAGCCCCAAGACACGAAGCGATCAAAAATGTGTCCAAACTACCTCAATTTCTGTGGGGAATTGTCAGGACTCCTCAAAATCGACCCCTGATTCAAGCAGAAACTCGCCAAAGAGTCCCGGCCGCTCGCCAAACTGCGAGGCGACAATCTCCAAAGCGCCCAGGCGAGCATCATGCTGCCTCGGGTCCTGCATAACCCAGACATTGGGTCAATGGACAGTTACTGTAAGGGGGGGGGAATGACCAACCCAGACCCACTACGAGATCCAAACAAGGCGCCTCGCAATAATCCGAGCATTTTGGAAGGATTCCACACTTCGATCCTGTGAAGGCGTGGGAAACCCTGAACTCCTGGACCTTCTTTTTGGTGGTTCAGGGTCATTACCCTAAGGGTCCATGTGGTCCCTTTAATTAGGTCCCTTTAAAGGGGATATATAGGGGTATATAAGGGCATATGGGCTTAGGGGTTAGGAGGAGAGTCAAATGGAAGATCCAGTGGAAGAAAACGAAGTGGAGGTTTATACAGGGATGTATGAGGAAGTGGGGCGTAAGATTATAACCTATGCCTTCAAGGCAACAACCTTAAGAGTAAATTCTCTCAAAGCTGAGCTAGGTAAGCACATTACGAGAAATTAGTGCCATCTAATAATTGAATTATCTTGCCACCGTTTAGCAAGGAATGAAGACATGCAAAACCATTAAGAACTATATAGGAACTGGTAGAAGGGTCCGTCCTGTCATTCCTTTTTCAGCAAAGGGAAGAACTAGTATTCTCTGGATCCAGTTATTCTTCCTTCCTCACCAAAGCTAAGACTAGTGTTATCTAGCTCCACTATTATAGCAGGCTGCAGGAAGTTGCCTGGTTATTTTCTTGGGCCTTTCCTATCTTTCTTGGGCTCTAGCGATAAGAGTGCCTCAGCAGATTCATTACAAGTAATCCAGCTGCCCTTCATGGATGTACCCTAAACCCTAAACCCTAAACCCTAACACAGGAACCTCCAGGCATCAAGACTGCCCCAGTCCGCTACGATCGCTGCAGAACGCTGCCATCGCGGCACTTCACCTCAGGTCGAAAGGGCTCGGGGGTCTACTTACGGGGGGTTAGGAGGGAGCAAGAGGCTCGAATCCTGTATAAGCCGCATATAGTATTACCCTTTGTGCAACAGGCTTCACACACCGCCTGGCCTGAGGTCCACACCCAAACATGACGTAGTGGGTAGAGTGGGGAGTCCTTACCCAAATCCTAGACCCAATATACTGTTGATGGATGAAATCTTGCACCACCTAGGGGCCCTAAACTACTGTAAACCCTACGACTTTAGGGACGTAAGGTGGTCGGAAGCCTTGAATCTAACGTGAGTAAAATGGGAACACCAAACAAGGAATCCCAAGAACCTGGTTGAAACATCAGAACCTCTCTAGGTGCATTCCTAGTATATTCCTACTATATTATTGGGTTTCCCTGTTTTGGGGTTGCCATTGAAATCCCTTACTGAGAGGTATAGCTGGAGCTATGACAGGGCAGTGGAGCAGGTATGGATCAACTGCTTCTTGTGTGTCGCAATGCTTAAACATCATCTGCTTGAAGGTCTCTGGAAGCTCAGTTAGTTCTGTGACAGGTTTCTGTCCCCTTGTCCCTTTGTAAAGTCGTACTGCCTACAGCCCAGGAACCTACTTTGAAAGCTCTCACGGAGTCACAGCTTTCATCTACTTGAGAATGAACATTGGGGTAATATTGGGGTAATGTTGGGCTAATATTGGGGTTATATTGGGTTTATATTGGGGATACTATTGGGGTTATATTGGTGATATATTGGGGTAATATTGGGGGAATATTGGGGTTATATTGGGGTTATATTGGGGATAGTTTTGGGGTTATATTGGGGTTATATTGGGGTAATATTGGGGTTATATTGGAAAATAAAATGGAAACTACTATATTTGGGTTCGGGTACGGGGTTTGGGGCTCGGTGAGTTTACTGTCAAAATTACAACACAAATAAGAACGAGCATAATGATGGCTTTTACAGCCAGGTATAGCACGAGTAATAACTGTGTAAAAATACGAACGTTGGGGTCCAGAGATGTGATTCTTTTGATTGGGATGGCAGGATTGTGGTCAAGTGACCCGGGCTTGGGGATATTGGGCGAGGGCATAGCATGCTGAATTGGCTACCATCATCCGCCGCTCGTCTTGAAGTGTATCCCGCGCAGCATGACCTGATTACTTTTGCAGCTTCTTGCAACCCCTTGATGGGATCCAAAAACTCTGGCACACAGCCCCACAGGCCATGTTGGTCGAAACCCAGAGGATTCCGGATGTACAGTTCAATCCCTACGCCAAACTTTCAACTGCCCAGGCCCTAGACATGAAACTTCAGACAGACTTAGAAATCAGGGGGGGCCAATCAATTCCTGCTACGTATCCCAGGCGTCCCTGAAGGCCTCGTTTGAGAAACCCCGAACCTGACATGGCGGGACGCCTCGCAGAAAGCGACGTGCAAAGTCGAGCAATGGCGCAATCGCCAAAGGATCTGTGGCTCCTGTGAATGTCCCGATATGGGTGTTCCCAGAAAATCGCAGGATCGCTTATATGCTCCAATACACGAAATTCCTTGTTGTCAGGACCCAGACCCCGAAAAGGGATCATAACTTTTGGAAACCCTCATCTATGCAACTATCGGAGTTCATCGAAAGCAGAACACTTGAGAGAGAGAGAGAGAGAGACCACATACTTGCTTTGTAGATATATATATATATGAACCCCAGTTCATGCTCTGTTTCCTCTTCCATTGAATTCTGCGTAATTCCCTACTCATGAACCGTCTATAACACTAAACCCTACATCCCTTAGGGATAGGGGTTTCACGAACTATGGAAATCCGAAAAGGCCCGCAGCTTCCCACTTAGAGCTTCGGCCTACTTTTACATGAAACTTCGCGAATCCCCAATCCTGACATATTTGAGTTCTGAGTACAGTTGAATATGTTTTGGACACCCGAAACCTCCATCCACCCATAGACAGGAGCCCCTGATTTTGGAAACCCTAATGAGTCCTTGCGAGTGCAGAAACAGCTGGTATGGGCGCTCACCGAGCCCGTTCGTCCAGTTCACGACTACCGCCTGGGATTTGGGGTTTGAGGCAGGCCCGGGTTAGGGATTAGGGTTTAGGGGTTTAGGGTTTGAGGTAGGCCTGGAGCTTGTTATCAGACTCCATAGAGGAAGCAGATTCACCTCTACCCTTCCGCAATTAAGCCAACAGTGATCTATGATCCCCCTTAAGTAGATAAGATATGGGGTATGTGGAGATCTTATTATAATATTCCCAAAGCCATATTCTATCTACTTAAGGGTGACAATAGTCCTTATGCGGGGTTTAAGGTTCCCAAGATGGACTAACGGACACCTGCTTTTGGAGGATCCGCACAGAGACAATTGTCAATATTCTGAGCCTTTCTGTAGCATGACCCTGGTACTTGGCTCGCCTTGTAAACTGCTCGCATGTCTCAATTCAGCAATGCACGGGTTGTCAAGACCTAGGCCCCAAGTGCTTCGAGGATACTGTCCCCCTTAAGTAGATACAATCTGGAATTCCTCAAACCCTAATAAGATCCCCCATACCCCATATTCCATCTACTTAAGGTGGACTATAGGTTTCCAAGGTTCAATTCAAGGGTGGCTACTCGTGGACACCCGGAGTTCAGGGATATGCAGGGATTACTCATCCGCGCTGCGATGTCATCCCCCCACTCAATGAGCTTCAACCGACCTTACCTACAAAGACGTTGGAAATCTAACCAAGCTATGATCTGTGGCCGAGAGCACATTGCTTACAAAAAACGAAGCGTTCATGGACCTCCTGAAGCTTTGTAGTTTTGCAGTTTTTAATATATAAGCAGGAAAAGATCCACTTAGCGATGATACAAATATTCATGGTCGTTTCAACAGTACTTTTATATTGCATACCGAATTCTATCGCCAAGCGAGCCGTCGGCATCGCTGTTCTTAAAAGCACATATTGACCGAACCGAACCCGTCCGTACAATTTGCTGCCCATTTCATCGTTCCCCTAAACCCTAAACCCCAAACCCGAAACCCGAAACCCTAAACCCTAATACAAACAACCAGCAAAACAAGCTACAGCAGCCAGTAGGCGTGGAGTGAATCCTTACTAAGTCCTCCGAACCATCCCATAAACCCTAAACCCTTAACCCTTAACCGAAAAGATATCCAGAACTTCAGTACTGCCCCCCCTCAGTAACAGTTGGATAGTATTTATAATAGGGTTATATATAGCCCTTAATAGGACCCCTAATACCAACTGTTCCTGAGTGGGGGCAGTACCCAATCCAGAACCTGCAAGTAGACCAGGGCTGGGATGCTGACTGTAGGCAAGTCCCCAACTTTTCTGACAGTCAGAGTTTGCGGCTGCAGGGTTTGAGGGTTTGGGGTAAGCCTGCTGGCATTTTCAGAAGAAGGGCTGTTGGTCTATAGGTTTAGGTGGTGTTGGATATCCGAAACCCCTAAACTCTAAACCCCCAAAACCTAAAACCCTAAACCCTTAAGCCGCAAAACCTTAAACCCTAAACACCAAAATCCAAAACCCAAAACCCAAAACCCTCAAAACCCTAGGGCTCTTGGCTTGGGACTGTGGGGTTGGTGCCTATCCCAGGGTTCCTCCACCCTCCTGCCTTTTACCTGGAAAGTTAGGGTTTAGGGTTTAGGGTTTAGGAATTTCGAGGGGAACCCTACTAAAGGGACTTTACTGGGAACGCCCAACAGAGAACCGCAAGAATTTTAGTAGAAATATAATAGAATACAGGGACCCTCGTAAGTATATTCCTACTATACTCCTACTATATTCTTGGGGTTCCCTGCTTGGGGTTCCCAGTAAACTCCCTTTACCTACTTGGAGGCTGAGACCCGATCTATAACTATAGTTAGAATCCATTATGACCTCATAGGATGATTTAGAAGAAAAAATTGGGTACAAGCACACTTAATTGTTATTGAGCTATACTTACCTTGAACCTTCACCAAAACTCACAGCTGAGAAGGCCGCCACAAACAGCATTCAAGGCCCTCCAACCACGAAAACAACCTTGGAGCTATCTCATCCTAAACCCTAAACCCTAAGCCCTAAACCCTAAACCCTAAAGCCCTAAAGCCCTAAAGCCCTAAAGCCCAAAACCCTAAACCGCGGGATCATTGCTGGGATGTGGCTGGGAGTTCCTTTCCCGAGCTTCCCTGAAAATCATGTTCAATGATGCCCCAGTTTTAGGGTTTAGGGTTAAGGGTTTTAGAGCTATCAGAGATAACCGCTAAAAGCGCCTAAAAGAAACCAGAAGGTCAGAAGGTCTGGCATACCAGTTGTTGAGTATGGCCATCTCCTCCCAGCACTCTACCCCTCAATATATATCATATGCCCAATAGATATGTAGAAATGCGGTAGTTTCCCAACATGAGGGGGACTCAAAATAGATCCCCAAATACCATGATCCTTATTATGGGGACCCCCAGAAAGGTACCCCTAATTCTGCAAACCTAAACCCCATGTACTCCCCAAATAACCCCCAATATCCCCTTGGAATGGACCCCTAATTTTGGGGAACCCCCCATCCTATATATCCCCTATATACCCCTTAAACCCTAAACCCTAAACCCTTAAACCTTAAACCCCAAACCCTAAACCCTCAAACCCTAAACCCTTAACCCTAAACCCTTAAACCCTAAACCCAAGTTTGGCCAGGGGTCACCTTGAAAAACTTCAGGGCGCTGTGCATGTCCGCAGGTAGGATGACCTTGCCAGGCCCCAGGCTATCATGGAATCCCATCGGTTTAAGGTTTAGGGTTTAAGGCTTTGCAGGGTTAGGTTTCGGGTTTAGGGTTTTAGGTTTTGTAGGGTTGGGTTTCGGGTTTAGGGTTTAAGGTTTTGGACTTAGGGTTTAGGGTTTAAGGCCTTCGTAAGGCCCTTGGGGTTCCATGCTTCATTTCCGGGACAGCAGAGCCTTCTGTCTGATGTGATTTGAGCTTACAGCTTTACTGCTTTGAATGTCGGAAACCAATCCAAAAATTCGGACCCTATTAGAATGAACTGCTTAAAAAAAGGATTCCATTTTTAGGGGGTGGGGTTAGGCTTGCCCAAATCCCAAATCCTCCTATGTGTTTCGCAAACACCTAGACAATTCCTGTTGCCATTCTCTTTTTCATCTGATTCCCACTTTGGGGTCTAGGGTAACCAAAGCCCTCAGATCAGGTATGTTTCGATAATGTGAAATTACGGGGGCCATTGCTGGTTTTAGGAAATTACATAGGGATCAATTATGTAATCATTATATGGGATTTCAGGGCTTATGATGCAGAATCAAATGGAAGAAAGAGCGCATGGAAAATGACACGGAATCTGGTTAGGTTATGTAAGATGCTGTGTTGGTAGTCGCCCAAGTAGATCAGAGATGATGCGCAAAACATTTGTGCAAAGGAAGTCAGGGCACAGAACTTCTTTTCAATTTGTTCAAATAGATCAGAATGAGAACTTCAATCCAAACGCATCAAACCTTAAACCCTACATAGACCGGATTTCCCGAATGCGTAGCAGAAGGGTTCCCGTTTTAAAGTTGGGGTCCAGGGGTCCAGGAGGCGACACGAGGTCGTTGCGTTTGTGTCCGCAAAGCGTCCGC
>CAJNIZ010007198.1:6253-16488 GCA_905231905.1 Symbiodinium pilosum
AAATTACGATTTTTTCGCAAACCTCTTGTTGGGAGCCTGGCGAAGGCGTGGGTGTCGGCTGAGACGGCTGCTTCAGAGGTGGGGACCTGGAGGGAACGAAGCCGGGATACCCCCCCTACCCCCCCCCCCACCCCCCCCTCCGCGTTTTGGGGCTGTAAGGGAGAAAGGAAGAGGGTTTTCACCCTCTCCGCCTTCGGCAACCATCCAACACGCCCCCCAAGGTCGGCGGATGTAGAAAATGTTGGAATGCTTCGCAAATCTTGAACCCGAAATCTTAAAGCCTAAGCCCGACTTAAAGCGTTGTTTGCGCATGAAACGGCCCGTAAGTAGGCTGTAGGGGGGTTATAGGGGGTTATAAGGGGTTATAGACAGGACAGTTGGCTTACTTCGATGTGCAGAGGCCTTAGCAAGCAGGCAAAAGGGCGTTATAAAGAACGACAGCTATTTACAAAACGCATACGCGCGACATTGAAAATCTTGCATGACCCCATGTACCGTATACTTTGGCAATACCCAGGACATTTAGTATAAACCTTAACAATGGCTTGCTACACAGGGTAATAGGTATGAAGCTTGGGAGCTCTACCCAGGCCCCCTACGTGATTAAAGAAAAGCATGGAAACCCCAAGAGATAAGCCCAAAACCAGAGAATGAGTGTGGGGCCAGGCTTTGGATCCTTTAATGGGGTCTGGGAAAGTTGAGGGTAAGGTGTAGCTTTACGTGTGCCCTTCAAGTAGGTAAACTAGCCCCATAACCCCCTAAACCTTCCTTCTACCCTCAACTATACCCTAAACACCCACTATTAGGGACCATATACCCCCATTTCATGGTACCAGGAGGGTCCTGGCCTAGACCTTACATCCTATCGTCGTGGTTATGGCAAGGTACATGGCCCAAAACATTTGCTGCGGAGTGGGCTACGAGACGGCCAAAAAAATCAGTTTTGTGTGGCCCCCAGTTTCTGGGGTTTAGGGCTGGAGGGGTTGATGTAACTTGTATAAGTAGCCATTGCATGGCCTTAGAATATAACCCCCAACCCTAAACCCTAAACCCCAATACAAACCCTTTGGGGTTCAGGGTGGGTGATTTAGGACTTCCAGGATTAGGAGGTTCAGGGCTGCAGGGTGGAGGGGTTTCAGGGTTGGCAGCTGTACGGATTTCAGGTTGAGGGTTTAGGGGTTTAGGGTTTTGGGTTTTAGGGTTTTGTTAGGGGTTTGACGGTTTACAATCCCATGCAGCTTGAACCCTGCATGAGGCCTAAGAAGCCTTCATAAGCCTTGATTGCCCCAATACGGCCCTAATTTCCACAGGCTGGTTGAGCCACTGTCAGTGTTAGAGTTACCGAGGGACCATTAATGGTGGACACCTTTTGGTAGCTTGGTATAGTCTGTAATATGCTCCCTAATCGTAACCCACATCCGTTAATCATAGGGAAGATATTGGTACCCCAAACCTGAAACCCTAAACCGTTGGGCTCCAAGCGCCATCCTTCGAAGCGATTTTCCTGGATAGTGCCTTCCAGGGTCCAAACTATACAGTTACCGTATACTCCCCAAAAACTCAATAACAATTATAGTCCCCCTTAAGTAGATAGAATATGACGTATTAAAAAATCCCCAAAGCCATATTCTATCTACTTCAGGGGGACTATAATCCCCTCAGGCTACTGTTAGCAACCATCCACCCCTAATATCAAATATGGCGCCCAAGGTAAAATTTCTTCCGGGGGAATATTTAATGTTAGGGGTGGGGAGCGGTGTACGGATCCTTCAAAGTAAAAGCTGAGACATCGCCCTAAGCCCAAACTCTGCGAAGCTCTGGAAGGTCAACTGTGATCTTAGACCCTGGCCCCACTCAAGAATCTACGGGTGGTGAAGGTAGTGGGCGCAGAGGAATGGCAAATAGGTTTTCCCGTTTTCCCTGAACCTTAACCCCAACTCAAAACCCCGAAACCCTATCATTACATGTCCCCTGAAGCAGCCATAAACAGGCTGACACTTCTCTCCAAGCTTGGGGGGGCGCCATAATTCCCTGAGAATCCCCAAGCTTCCCGGGGGTCCGAAGTACTCCGCTGAACGCCAGAAGCAGCAAACCCTGAAGGCTTTGGCTCATGCCATCCTAGTGCCAACACTTTTGGGTTTAGGGGTTTAGGGTTTAGGGTTCACAAGAATAATCAAACTATTCCAAGTAATATTCACGCAGTCCCTATCTCCCGGCTGAATCCTGCAGATCTTATACATCCAAAGTCTGCCTGCTGAAGCCCAAGCCAGATACCTAGACCTTATGCGCCCGCCCCACAAACCTCAAAAGTATGATCAACCGTGAACCTGTGACCTTACAGAAACTTAAACTTCATCTCACACACCCCTGAGCCCCACAAAGCAACAGTAATAGGAATGGGAATGGTAATAGTAATGACACCACTTCATTCCCTAAATCCCTGAACCCTCAACCCCGACATCCCAGACTCTAAAGACCAGATGATCTATAGTCTAAACTCCTTAAAGGGGGGTTACATGGGGGATGATATAGGGGACTACTGCAGGGCTTACTAAGGGGGATACCCTAAACCCTAAACCCTAAACCTTACTAGGAGTCTAGGCTTTCGCTCAGGTGATCTTCATGGCGGCCTTGGGCTTTGCCTTTCTTTGGTGGCAGGGCATCATCCAGCCCTTCCTGAAGGAGCTAGTCTGCTATGCAACCTGGTTAAAATGTCATCCTACAGTTTGGTTGTGGGGTCTCAGACCCTGGGGTCCAAGGACCCAAATAATGGGGCTTCAGGGCCCACATACTATATCTGCTAATGGTATTTGGGCCCTAAAACCCCTATTATTTGGGTCCTTGGACCCTTAGGGACAGTCGATGTACGCTTTGCGTGGGTCTGTGGGAAGGCAGGGTAGTGAGTATTTTGAGATTTGCTGTGGTGGAGGTTGGGGGGAGGCTGGGCTTAGGGAAGGTGTTTGTGAACATATGACGTCACTCAGGGTATAGTCCCCCTTATGTAGATAGAATGTGGCTTTGGGCCTTTTATAATAAGATCCCCATGTACCAGATATGTGCTTCCTTGCGTGCGTGGGGTGGCGATTGCAGCATCAACATTCGTCACAGTTTATCAGTTTATCATACCTCGTGCCTGCTGTCACCATGCTAGCTTCCGTGTACAACATGTCGCAAGCCTGAGATTCTACCTTCAGAGCCCAGGAAAAATGTCTTGCATCAGTTATATATACATATATTTATATGCATTCTAGAGTGTTTATTTTTGGAATATGTAAGGCCTATAGCCTATAGAGGGCTTAGAGAACATCCCCAACCTCAGCAAGCAAAGCTCAGCATCTTGAATCGTCCACATCCCTCCCCCTAGAAGCATCTCAGCATACAAGGTAACGCGCAAGCTCCTTGGATACATGTACTGCATGTCATGCCACCCCCCTCGGGCCCCTTCAAATCTCAAACGAACCTTAAACCCTGTTCACCCTAAATCGTTAATTACAGTACAGTCGTTTATACGTACTATAGCAGACTTTTGTAAATTATGTTATGCAATTATCGCACAGTAGAATATAGTTTTGTATACTATAGTAGATTGTAGTATATGTAGCCACATCATCGATTCATGGAAGACTTCTGTGAACTTGGGATGTTGCTCATGGTTGCTTGTTGTCTGTCAGGATGCGTCATGAAAACTTCTGTAGATAGCCCTGATCATCTATGGTTAGACCAAACTGTGGCACTTCAAAACCTTAGGACTGGGGCCAGACCGTTACACCTCGAAACCCTGTGAATGGATCAAACCCTGACACCCCAACACCTCATCTCATGGTGACCTTGTGCATCTCCTTAGAGCTTCCTTCTACCCTTAGGGTTTAGGGTTTAGGGTTTAGGGCTCAACTTTAGTCTAAGTACCCCTAGAAGCCCAGTTACCTCTATATTGGGTTCCTGTCCTTAAGTCCCTATATACTTTTATACTATCTGTAACCCAAGGACCTACTATATGGATACCTGGGCTTCTAGGGTACTAGAGACCATATAACCCCCATTTATGGGTACAAGAAGGGGCCTGGTCTATACAAGTCTAGAAGCCCAAACAGAACACGAAATCCTAAACCTGTAGCCTCGAACCCGAACCCTTAAACCCTGAACTTTAAACTGAAACCTAAATCCTTACCACGCGCCATACCCAACCGTTGGGTGCCCTAAACCTTAAAAACCCTAAGCTCTGAAGCCGAATCCCTCTTGTGACTAAATTCTAATACCCTAAGCCCTCATCCCTAACCCCTAAAACCCTGAAAACCTAAACCCTAAACCCTATAAGCTCAGATCTACCTTGGAACGGTGCTGGTACTGCTGGTGGGCTTAGTCCTTGCGGAGATGTTGAGCAAGTTTGGTGCCACCGGGCCAGGATTACGGTTTTAGGGAGTTCAGGGTTGTAGGGTTTAGGGAATTAGGGGTTTAGGTTTTTAGGGTGTAGGGGTTTAGGGAATTAGGGTTTTGGGGAGTTAGGGGTTTAGGGATTAGGGTATAAGGTTTAGGTTTGAGGGTTTAGGTTTTGGGGTTTAGGGTTGACGGGTTTATTGTTCAGGGTTTTGCCAGATTGTACGGGGGGAGTAGAGATTGGGGTATACAGGAGAAAACTGCATACGTTGTAGTCTTCAGAATTTCCGACAGTCATATATGAGGTTTTACAGGAGAATATCAACTGCAGTGGTGTGGATAGTGGAATGGAGAAGAGAATAGAAAGCTAGCTGCGGTTTAGAACTCAAGGTTTGTTTAGGGCGCCGCGTCTAGGGTTTACAGGGTTTTGGGTTTAGAAACCCTAAGCCCTAAAGCCTAAACTTGTTTAGGGGCATATTCCTCAAACCTCGCGAGCCTAGCGAAGGTACGCTCAAGCTTGGAGGCTTCCATTCTTGCATGCGTAAGGGCAGAAGCATGGAGCTTTGGGGGCGTACCCCTGTAGCCTCAACCTTGGATGCTGCCCCCGTTAAGCAGCAGCCGGATAGTATCGAAAATAGAGTCATATACAGCCTTGAATATTATCCCTTTTATGGACTGTTACTGGGTGGGGACAGTACCTGACCCTAAACCCTAAACCTAAGCCTTTTTTGGCTTAGGGAGTTTGAAGTTTCAGCTTGGGCCGTCAGGCCCGAGCACTGCAGGATGCCCCTTCCGTTTACTATAGGACTCTTGCGCTATGGAGTGGCTTGCGGCGTGTTCGGCAAATTGACTCTTTTGACGCTGGCTTTGCTATGCTTCTGAACCTGGAATTTCAATTCCAACCGGCTATGAATTCTCAAATGCTGCTATGGGGGGCAGCGATGTAGACTCCTTGCGATTCCAGGATACGTGCAACAGCTTCAACTATGACGACTACCTTTCAGCTGGCTAGTTTTCTCATTTGGGCTGGCAGGCACTCTTTGAATAAGTGCTCTCCTTTAGCAGTACGCTTTCTCCATTCGCCCGGATGTATCCTCACACCGACTGCGTCGCCTCCATTGAACTACAGCATCTCCTACAGGTTCCTCTTTGACTGGTATGTGGCATCTCTGATTTTGTTATGTATCCTTACTACATCCAGTCTCTCTGGACTAAAGCCACTGAATGAAGTTATGTTGGGCATCACCTGCAGACAGTCGATGCCTCCAGAGAGGCGGGCCGGGATGCCGCCATTGAATACTTACGCTATGCTGACCACTTTCACTATGGACCTCTTGGATAACTATGTCCGCTGACTTGAACTATGATGCAACATCACTTTGCGGCACGACGAATGAGCGGCTACCAAATCGACAAGCTCACGGGGGTGGTTCTCTTGTCGTACCCTAAGGAGTTGCTCTCTGACTAGGCTTCTTTCCTTGGGCTTGTCTCCCTGTGGACCCACGGAGACGTGTACAGATATGTACAGGCCCAGCCCCCGATGGTCCAATGCCAGCCTACTTGTAGCTTCTGTTAATCTGTCTTCTTATATTTCGAGCCCTCTCTTGTTGTGGTAGTTTCGTTCTTGATAAGGGATTTTCTCTTTGCATATCATCCACCTCCCTTGTGGCTGGTGCTGATGGCACCGATACTTGGAGCCTGCGACGAGGAAAAAAGCTTGGGCCGTCAGGTCCTACTATCTTTCTCACCTGCCCTTTCGATTTTAGTCAGAAAACTATACGGTCTAGGACTGCGGGTTTAGGGGTTTAGGTTTTAAGAGTTTTGGTGCAGGGTTTCACTGCATCAGGACAATGAGAGGCTATAGGATGAGACATATGAGGCTGAAGTGCTAGCATAGCATGAGAAGGGATTCTGATATCTCATTGCGCTGGTGCACACATGCATGCACATGTGTTTCAGGGAGGGTACGGAGGGGTTGTCCCTGATTTGGGAGGAGCTCCCACGAGGCACTTGACGCCAATCTAAGCTTTTTTGGTTTTGAACGTGATGTTGTTGCAGTACGCCGGGTGGTGCGATCCACTGGAGATTACTCTAGAACCTAACCTGTTAAACCTCCAAACTACAAACTTTTGACCCCACCAGTCCTACTGCTTTATGGCCACAGGGCCGATGTATCAAGTAATAAAACAAGCGACAAACGTCGATGCAGCTCACGAGACGTCACTTGTTTCCTGGGCTCTGACACGTTTGAATTGTAATGCTACCCTTTAGGGTTTAGAGTCCGGAGAACATGATTCTACACTTGAAACTTGAGGGTTCTGTGGAATTTGGCATGTTAGCGCTGCTGCGATTTCTAGACCTGGCTCAGTTTGGAGAGCAAAGCCCTTCATCTGAAAGCAGCAATCCCAAGACTAATGGAGAATGAAGTTGAAAAGAAAATTTCACATGAAACGGGATTTATGAGGTTTGTAGGGTTCAGGGTCGTTCTGCGTGGCCCAAATGGCAAAATGGCCCTTCTCTTTGGGCTTGGGGCTTAGGGTTCATGATTGTTGTACGGGAGTTGTTTTAATTCTCAAGCTTTAAAGTCCTATCACGCAGGCGCCCCCACGTTCTGGACAAGCATCTCAGAAATGGTTGCAGCTCCCGGTAGCTTCCCAAACTACAAGCTTCCAAGGATAAAAACCACATACTTGCTTGGAAGTCATCATCTTAGCCTCTAAGCCTTTATCACCCAAAGCCCCTTAAAAACCTAAGCCTCAAAAGGTAGTTTCCCTAAATAAGGGGACCCAATATAGACACCAAAATACTATAATCCTTATTATAGGGGCCTCCAAAAAGGTACGCCTAATTTTGGGAAACCCTAATCCCTGTAATCCCCTATATAAACCCAGTTTCCATTTCATTTTCCATGTTCTTTTCCATTTGATTCTCCATTATAGTAGGTACCCCTAATTTTGGGAAACCTTAAGCCCTAAATCCTAAACCCTATATATCCCTATATATCCCTATATAACCCCTATATAACCCCTATAATCCCTTTAAAGGTACCCCCTAATTTTGGGAAACCCCCAAAAGTCATAAGCCAGCCAAGGAGACCTTCCAGCGCGTCTCGCACATGATGGAGCAGTCGCTCAGAGTCGCAGACAAGGGAATACATTGGGTCTATATAGGGTTATATAGGGTAATATTGCGGTAATATTGGGGGTAGTATTGGGATAGTAAAGCACGGCAACTTTTGTTTTGGGAGCTTTAGCAAAAAGGGCGGGGGTCGTTTCTTCAAGGCCCTTGACCGCAACTGACATAATCACGTTGTACAGCGGCGCGGTTCTGACCTCTGTCTACTAAATTCCACACACCTTGCTTGTGAGCTGTGAATCTGGTCACTGAGGTTCACGCAGCTGATGCATCTGAACAAAGCTCAGGCTCTGAGACTTTGCCTTTGCTGTGCTTGCAACAGAATTGAGCCTGGGAGCCAGGAAGTCCAATATTCTTTAATCAGGGAATATATACCTTAAATCAGATTACGGATCCCTAATATGATTTAAGGTATATTCCCTAATTAAGGGATATTGGACTTCCTGGGGAGAACGAGTTTGGCTAGTGTTCGTTCGTGATCTCTGGATGCTAGCTGCAGCAGATAGTCACAGTGCTTGCAAGAACGTTATGAGCTATAGTCAAAACTCCTGAAACGGGGTTACATAGGGGATAATTATAGGCACCTTTTATAGGGGTTATTAAGGGGGATACTAGGAGTTTGGACTATGGCTCTTATGATCTAGACTTGGCTTGGCACTTCAGCCCTCTAGCCTGCAACACAGTGAAAACTACATCCTAAGCCTTAAATTCGAGAATCTTGCCCATCCTCGCTACAATGGCAAGCCTTGAGCCATGTCCCGAAAGTCCAAGGCCCTAAGCCCCAAACCTTGAACCCAAGCCCCAAACCCTGAGCCCTAAACTTTACACCCCAAACCCCAAATCTCCAGCCCCAAACCCCAAAGCCCTCCTCTCAATTTTCTAGATCCTTAATGCCCTACACCCTAGACTTCCTGCTCTAAGCCCTCATCCCTTTACCGCCAACCACCCAAAGCCTAGTGACTGGCAGGCTTTAGCAGATGTGATGCACAAAGCCGGCGCGCGACCTGCTTGCAACATACCCATGCTGGAGACTAGTAGGGATGTTGATTCTTGTTTCTATCTACTGGGCAGTTTAAAGCGACCTCACCCGACCTCGCCCTAAATGGTGGTTCATATAGAGAATAGCTGGCCTTAAATGGGGAATTGAAATTATTCGAAATTATCCTGTGTTTAGGCTTTGGGATTATTGGGGCTTAGGCCCTAAGCCGACTGGGGGGTTGTAGGTGTCTGTACGTTAGTGCTCAAGCTAGGTTCTGTGGTTGTTAGAAAGGGTTTTGGGAAGGGAAGATAGTATGAACACTTTCACATTATGGCTTAGGATTTTAGGGGCTACTTCAAGGATCGATTCCTCCAATGTGCATGCAAGCACGGTATAGTCAGCCGTTGGTATCATCCTGATTTGGACGCTCCCCAAACCCTAGACCTTGGGTACTGCCTCCCCCTCAGTAACAGTTGGATAATAAGTTTAATATGGCTATATATAGCCCTTAATAGGACCCCTAATATAGACTGTTACTGGGTGGGGGCAGTACCCAACCTCGGCCCTAGAATCAGAAAGTGCGGGATCCCCAATGAGCTACGGGTCCTGGAAGGTCAAAGAAGAATCCAAAGGCCCGTCCAATATCCCAAGTTCTGGCATCTTTTAGGGTTTAGGGTGAAAGCTCAAACACAAAAGCCCCCAAACCCCAACTCCTAAATCCCACATCCAAGCTGCATTCGGCATCAGGTAGGAGCAAAGTGCCGCTTGGCGACAAACTCTTGCAGGGCTTTCGAGCTTGTAACGTTGGGTTTATAGGTCTGGGGTCAAGGGTTTAGGGCTTGGGCTGTGGTAGTTTAGGGTTTGGGGTACAAGATGCTAAGTTCCGTGCTGCCCCCACCCAGGAACACTTGAATAGTGATTACCAGACATTTGTATACAGCTCTTGATATTACCCCCCGTTATAGACTGTCTGTATGAAGCCCTACTACTACCCCGCCCATTATAGACTGTTAACTGCATGGGGGCAGTAGCCAAGATGTAAGCATTCCGAGTTCAGAGTTGGTTGAGGGCTCAGGGACTTTGGCAATGTGAGATTTGGAGCATTCGCGATGGTGATATCGTAGGGCTTAGGGACTTCGTTCTGGCGGGAGCATGTTGGGACCCCCCCCCAATAAGGTGATAAGATGTTCATGACGCTAACATGGATTTTTCCAAAGTTGTGGTCCCCAGTTTAGTGTCTGTTCTGTACGAATCTTTCTCAAAACCAAATAATGAGCCCTATAGGAAACCCGGGGATATGTGGTGCTTTGTGGTGATTACCAAGATTTTTTGGGGGTGTGCCTCTTTCAGGATTCAATTTAGGCAATTTCAAGAGACTTCTCCGTCCTGGGATTTCTCATTTGTTCCGCTCGCCTGAGCACGTATCCTTATGCTTAGTAACAAGCCCATGTACTTGTCAGATGGGATTTCCTTTGCTTGCGTGACATGACTGGCCTCAAACCCTGTAAAACTCTCTACATCACTTCGTGTAGTGACTATGCAACACGTACACCCTGAATGCCTAGCCCGTGAGCCTCAGCCGCACTAATCTGAAACCGCCTTGCAAGGTGCCAAAGCCTTGGCCCTGAATCTCGCAGAGCAGGTGTCGGCTCGAAAAAGAAAAGGTGCGACTGCTTTTGGGGTCCAGAGTTTAGGATTTTAATTATGGTTAAGGATCATGAGGTAGTCTGGGGGGGGGGGGGGGGGG
>CAJNIZ010007200.1:0-16487 GCA_905231905.1 Symbiodinium pilosum
AAGCGGTGCCCAGCAAATCCCGCCAACAGACACCGCCGAAACGGGCAAGTGGCAACCCTCCCAATTTGGGCCCACATATGCCGCAAGCGTCGCTCTACCTCAGGGGTGGGGAGTGGCCCCGCCGAAATTCCTTTTTCCAAATCCCGAATGCTTCCAATGTTCGACTGACTCATGTCTCTCCATCGCTCATGTGGATGGACAACACAACCTTATGTAGGAGAAGTGAACCCCGCGCTCATAACAGAAGGGAATGGATTTAAGATTGTTCATAAACCTACCAAGCAACACCCTAATTGAAAGCTGCTGGTGCTGACGGCTTCGCGCAGAGGCTTACGCAGGTCAAAAAAATCCTGATGGATATTATAGTCCATAAATTTTGCAAAGGTATCTCCCATGATTGAGAATATACTTGACAAGCGATTGAGGAATATGCTGATTGAATATTATTATTTCTCTGACTAGAAAATGCTGGTGATTGTTGACAGCAAATAAGTGTACCCAACTCCGCGCGCAGCTTTTCCAGGGGTACCAGCTTATGGAGTTGTCGGAGGCCAGGCTCCTGATGCCAGAAAAGACGGGGTCCGACGCGTGAACCGCCCCTCCATGTTGATCAAAGGCCAGCAAGTTTGCTTCTCACGCGGACATCAGGTCGCGGAGAGGATCAAGCGTCAAAACCTCAGGCGAAAGATCAACTCAAGGAGGCGGGAGCTAGAAGGCCAGGTGTTTCGCAAGTTCGGCGTGTCCTTGTGATGGACCTGTTGGTTGGAGCCGAGATGAGTGGCAGACTGGCAGTGGACCGACCAGCAGTGGGCCGATCGGAACTCCTGGCGAGGATGGCGTGACGACTCGCGCGGATGGGGATCCACATGGCGCTGGTGAAGGTCTGAGCCGGCGTGCGCCCCAGTCATAATATGAACCAGGTCCTCGAATGTCTTGCAGGACTGCTCTTCTGGGCAGCTTCAATTTTAGGCGGTTTACGTTCCCCGTCATTGCGTCGCGTGTCGCTTTTAGGCATGCGCGCGCGTTGCCGAACCCAATCTCGCGCCTCCCTCGTGGGAGTGCCGATCTTTGCGCAGCCATTTTTAAGCTTTGACGTGCGGTGAACACTGCCCTGCACTTTGGTATTCAGCCCAGGTCTAAAATCAGTGAATTCACATGCGTTGCACATGTAACTTTCTTGCTCACTACATGTTGCATGCTTTTGCTGAGTGATGCAATCCGGCAGGCAGCCTACGCCGGCCCTGCGGCCGTGCCGTCTTCGTGACTTGGGTAACATGGGTGATTGTCAAAATTATGGTCCCTTTTTGGATCCCTATTATAGTACGGATTTGGGGACCCCGAACAAGGTACATGGGAGTTTGTGCATGTTTTACCCAATTCATGTGTATGGCATACTGCGACATGTTCGCTCAAGCCCTCTGAGAAAAAGGTAGCGCTACGTTCATGGCTTAACGGTCACACCTTGCCTCTCCTACCATTTATAAGAACAATGAAATTTTGAGGATGCTTCGCCGGGAGAGCGATTTTCTTCATAATTCAGGATGCTCTGCACGGGAGCGTGATTTCGCTCGATGCTCCGCGTGGGAGCGCAATTTTCTTCATAATTTCGAGGATGCTCCACACGGGAGCGCGATTTTCTTCAAAACGGAGAAAAACGGAGAGAGCTCGAGAGGAGCTGTTTGATATAGAATTGATATAGAAACCCTCGACATGATCGTTCAACGATGATGCAAATTTTCTGAACGCTCCGCACGAGAGCGTCATTTTTCGTCAATCTGGATTACGAAATTTCGAGGATGCTCCGCACGGGAGCGCGATTTTTGAAGATATAAAGATGATCGGCGTCGCGAATCCTATATCGATCCTATATCGAAAGCCTCCCCTCCGTGCGACCTGCAACGAAGTAAAGGGGACCGATTTGATAAAGAGTTTATATAGAAACCCTCAACATGATCGTTCATGAATTATCCAAATTTTCCGAATGCTCCGCACGGGAACGCAATTTTTATTGATTTGGATGAAGATAAATGAACGAAATTCCGAGGATGCTCCGGACGGGAGCGCGATTTTTGAAGATATAAAGATGATCCAAACACAAAAAAATCGAATTGTCCCGTACGGGAGCGCAAATTTGGAATTAGCTAAAAATGGAATTTTGAGGATGTCCCGCGCGGGAGCGCAATTTTCATCAATCCAAGCGTGACCGGTTTGGAGACAGACCCCTCTAGCAAGACTACTTTGAAGGCGGAGTGACCCATGTTTTAGATCGCAAGTCAACATAAAACGACGATTTTTTGAGGATTTCTCGAGCGAGAGCGTAATTTTGAGGCGAAGATAGTCGCGTCCCAAATGTTTGCGCGACGGAAGAGCACGCAGGCAAGGCGGACGACAGCACAAAAAATAAGAACCCTACAGTGAATGTGGGGAATAATAGTAAAGCTATAGTCGGTGCTGATGGGCTGAGACAGAGCCAGCCTTGCGCAGTGGAAAAAAAGATTCCCCATTATTTTGTGTTTGAAACATGTTCCCACGTAAAATATCACGTTAACCTGGCAAGTGGCTCAGAATATTCTTGATGGGTTATGTGTTCAGGTCCGCATAAACGCAGCGGACCTAGTTGGAAAAAAACATCAGCGCTTCAATTTTTGTCTGTAATTTTCGAATAAATCCAACCCAGTTTTTGTCTGAGTCTTGGTGGAATGTATCTTGTGTGACGGCAGGTCCAATGGGTTTGTATATCAACCATTCCTGTGTGTCCTTGAAGTCCTTGGACTGTTCAATGCAGTGGGGGAGAACTTGAGGCATTTTGTATTTTTCCGTAATGGAATGAAATTGCTTCCTGTGGAATTCATGGCGTTTTATGCCCAAATCTTCCTTTGGGATCCACAAACAAGCAGCATCCCCTTAAAGCACTCACAGGACCCCAAAAGGCCCCCAAGAGACCCGCATGGCATGGAGCTTGTTACGCGGATGCATATCTAACAGATGGCACCCCAGCTTGTAAGATTCGTGACGGCAAACTTGAAAACAAATTCTGGAAAAGGATGAATCAGGTCCTGTGTATTCAGTAGTTGCGCAAAAGATGTTTGAATTGGGGCTTGCGCGCTGCAGTCCCTCTTGGGTTGGTGATCGCTGTGTGGTTGCTGCAGCGCTTTAGTCAAAAGACTGCAATTTGCATGTGCCTTATATATCAGATATTGTGCAGGGTGCGATGTTCAGTGCTAACGGGAAGCACGTAGACTTGGGTACATCAAGGGCTACGAAGTTTCCAGCCGCATACTTTTCAGCTGGGTACGTTTGGAGATTGGAGGGCGACAATCAATTGGCCTCCCGTTATATGCTTTGAGTGCGCTTCGAGAATCATGCATGGTGTTTGCCATGCATGATTACGTGCAGTCAGACCGGCTGACTCATGGTTTGAGTTGTACATACAGGCACCGCCGCTTCTGGATTGTTACATGGAAGTAACAGGCTTTTACTCATGCCTGCGTGCCAGGTCGTCGAGCCACTGGATCGCAAGCATGCTGTGTGGATCTTAGTGGATGCACTTTCCTCCTTCGTGGCAGCGTTTGTCTTCTAAGTTCACGTTCACTTTTGCAATTTTTGTAGTATGTAATATGCAGTATGTAGTATGCTGTATTTTGTATGTAGTATGTAGTATGTAGTATGCAGTATGCAGTATGTAGTATGTAGTATGTAGTACGTAGTATGCAGTATGTAGTATGTAGTATGTAGTATGTAGTATGTAGTATGTAGTATGTAGTACGCAGTACGCAGTATGTAGTACGCAGTATGTAGTATGTAGTATGTAGTATGTATATGTAGTATGTAGTAGAGTAAAGTGATTGCCATTGCCACTGACTTGTTTTGATTTGGCTCGGCTTCAGGCCCAACAAGGGCAGCGCGCAGGACCTGCTGGCGAACCTTACTGCCGGGACGCTCACAGGCAAGCAAATAACCAGTCCCATGTCTGCATGTGCCAAGCTTGCAGTCAGGCATGACAACAAGTTCATTCAGCCATCCCATGGACACCTTGAAATCTCGGTGGCAAGTGGTCTGTGGCTCAACTCTTCGTGCTGCTTAGGGTTCGTAAGTGACACTTCAGTTAAATCTTTTGAGCCTGGGGCTCTTGGCAGGTTAGGCAGGTGGACTGGACTTACATGGCGCGACAATTTGTTCTGCGTTTGGACAGAGTCAAGCATAACCTATACAGCAAAATTACTCGTGCTGGCATGAATCATACGCATGAACCGCTTGCTGTGCATCACCAGGCGAGCCGGTCGGCCAAGGGGTTGCGCCTTGCTCCAGCATTTGTTGCTTGTGCTAGCAGTGCGACTCTAGGGTTGCATCGCATGAAACATTAGTCTGCGCCTGCGCGGCCAGCTTCGTACAGTGCACTGCTAAAGGCTTGAAACTGAATCATGATTGTATCTGTCTGTGATCCAAGGACCTTCGTGGGGTTCGCACGAAGTCTCCTGATGCAGGATGGAGAAAATCAAGCGCCAACGCGTGGCTTTTCAAGGTTTCTGTTGAAAACTTGTTGTTATTGCCAGGAAGGCTTATGGGTGGGACTATGGAGGCAGGGCAGGCTGTAAGGGACGTTTCTGCTATGCCGACCATGAACTCAGAAGGCCTGGCCTTGCGGCAAATGTCGCTTCCATGGGCTGCTGTGTTGGCATGAGGCCCGCAGCTGCACAATGATGAACATGAGATCTCTGTCCGTGGAACATCCTTGAAGGAATGGGCTCTACACCATCTTCCGAGATGGCATAGGCCCATTCCTGAGAATCTGAGATAAATCTGCAATCCAGAAATGGACCAGTAAAAGAGCACTTGGCATCCTGGAATTGAGATGACGTTTGTGTGACTTGCAGGCACAGAATTACTAGCAAGCGTCTAAGTCGAGTTGTAGTAGGGTACTTGCATGGATCCCAACGGTGTGCCGTTGCCACTGAATTCGTTGCGTGCCGATGCTTTGCAATTCTTGCCTACTTCTGATAGCGAAAGCCTGGCCACAAACCGAGGCCGCCTGGAAAACGTAGCTGTTGGCGCCCCTCCGACTGCCAGCAAGGTGGGCATCCAAAATCCACATGGCTTCCCGGGACATGCTGTCACCTAACACAGCTGGAGCGGAAGCTGTGCTAAGGCTGGTCCTGTGGCGATGTTCACAGCCGGGCTTTTTTCCGGCATGCTGGATGCTTATGCAGGTTGCTTGCAGGCAGAGCTTGGTGTTTGACAGTTAGATCAGGGCTGGCTATTTGGTGACCTCACCGCTGCTGCAGGCATGGCATCATGGAGCTGAGTCTTAGGGCTTGAGTCATGCATGATGCAGAGAACACCAGGTGAAAACGCAGATGCAAGCCGAAGCTGGACAGATCGGCCCCGCTACCTCCTGAGCTGCAAGCGGCATGGCTTTGCACGCTTCCATGGTGTGAATTTAGGATGGGCTGTACATTACCGGCTTGCGACGTGGGCTGCCGCCAACATATCAAAGCACGCTTCAGGTCAGAGACGTGCTGGGGTGTAGTTAACCGAAAAGCTTTGCGGTCATTTCACACCTCGAAAGGCTCTGAACACTTTGGCATCCGCAAACTGTCACTTGGTCTACATCAGCGCCAGATCCGGGAAACAGTGCTTATAGGAATACTCAGGCCCTCATGAGAGATTGCGATCCTTGTGGAGAGGAGCCGGCGTGGTGCGAGCCTCATCCAAGCCTAAGGAAGCCTAGGCAAGCCTGACCTATGCCTGGCCTGCCTGAGATCGTTGCACGTGGCGCTGCGCTTTCGGGCTCACAGCTCATGGCGTTCGCCGCCAGGGAGTTGCAGCAGCTGTGTTGCAGTTGCGTTGCAGTTGCATGCCAGTTGGTGTATCTTTGATTTCCTGCCGCAGCTTCCCCACCTGCTCAAGAGGCACATCGGCATGTTAAATCTCTTGAGGCTGAGGTAAGGCAGAGAATCGTTCGACGGATGAAGTCTCTACAACCTTCATCACTTGCAGTGATCCGCGCGCTTACGTCCTTGGGGACTCTGAGAAAGCAGAAGAGAGCAGTGAGGCAGCGAGGCTCCGGAATGCCCAACACCTTCACAACCACTCTTTTGGATGACTGCGCAGCCTGGTAGTGATGGGCAGACAAAGTGGCTGTCTGGAAATGCCAGCAAGGACGAGACGCCTGATTCAATCATACCAGCAAGATCAACCAAGTCTTCTCTTAAAATATGGCATGTTCTGGTAGGATGGCCTGCGTGATCTTCTGTGCGGCATGTTGTCCGGCTTCGTGTGCTTTGGCCGCAACATGCAGCGAGAATTTGGGCTAAGTCTGCAAGTGTCAGGTGCAAGATTGTGGAATACCCGGCCGACACCATCAAGGCCTCCACATTTTCTCTTTTTGCACTGCAGCTACATGCATCCAACTTTGCAGCCTCCTTCAGGTCTTAGAGCAGACCGGTGGTGGTCGTTTCACAGGGCCAGTAGACTGCTTTCGGAAGACTGCCAGCGCCTGAGTGACTGCATGGTGCTTTGTTAGAATGCCGGTTTTGTGCTGACGGGAGCGAAAGGTGGCCACCTCCGGATTCCTGTCTCTCTACCAGGGCCTCGGTGCTCCTCTGCTGGGGTACGCACCTCAGTGATGCCCAGGGAGACGGTGGTTCAGGGTTCCACAGATGACAGGTCCATGGCGGAGAATGCAAGCCTCTTCGTTTCGTACGGGTACATCAAGAAGGCCTTCGATGCCACTCTTCTTGAGTCACTTTTCTGGAGAGATGCCAGGTGCTAGCCGTGGACGAAGTCACTGGGACAGACATTAAAGGGTGGATCTCTCAATGTTGCCTGGGCTAGAATTAATGATCATATCCGGTTGACTGGTAGGGTCCCGGCTTGCACAGCTAAGGAGGCGGCCAGTCTGTCCAATCCTATTCCGTTTTGGAAGTTGGTCCTCGCAGGCAAGCGCCGGCGTAAGTTGAGCAGAGAGTAGCGGTAGCGGAGACTTGAACGCATGCCGTACTAAACGAGTAGGTGGCGGCAGCGGCTGTGCCTCCACTTGCGTCCTGACGCCTGTGGAGCTGGTGAAGTGCAGGCTGCAGGCATTCGCAACTTGTTCAATGTAAGGTATGCTGCTCGAAGGGGTGGAAGGGACTGAGCCGTGTGAAGGCCCAGCTGAACAGCCCCTCTGCAGAGAAGCTGTACAGGCATGAGCAGTCAGTATCAACTGCCTACCAGCGCGTTTCAAGCAACTGCCACTTGATGGCCAGGGGACCTGTTGACTGCATTGTCCGCACTGTGCGGGAAGACGGACTTACAGGTTTGTGGCGAGGCAATCTGAGCACGTGGCTTGGATTATTTGGATTCTACCCAGCCAGAGCCTTGCACCACTTGACTCGGAGACAGGCTGATGCGAGAAGTGCCGGGCAACATGGCGCCTGCCTCGAGCTGCATTTGCAGCTCTTTGCGGAGTTCGGATCTGGCGACCGGACAGGGGTTTGGGCTAAGGCCTGGTTTGGTGTGTACGAAGGTGCCTGAAGCCCAGAGCAGACTGTCGCGTACTTGTATGTGACCAGATTAGCCTGGCAATGCAACGATTTCGCTTCTTGGGTGGCTCAGGTCATGAGAATTGTGCAGACAGTCCGGCGGTATAACAAGAAGAAAGATGTGCCGCTGCTATGGTCTGCCTTGTCCGGCTCTTGTGCTGGCGGCCTGGCTGCAGAAGGATGTCTCCTTGTTGTCACTGACTGGCGGTAAGATATGATTTGCAGGCATAGCATACTGGGCAGTTCCCTACCCGGCAGACACGGCTGTTGCCTCGGGGAAGAAACCTTGACAGTGAAGGCTCGTTGTAGTGATCCTTCTGTTGCGAGGTCAAGTCGAAAATTCAGACTGACCCGCGCTTTCATGGGCAATCCTTTCTGACAGTCTTTCGAACTGTGCTGAGGCGTGGGTACATGCATGAAGCAGTCAGTCACCTCGCAGACTGTAGCCCCACATCGAGTCAGGGAAGAGGGAGTTGCCGGACTTTACCGGGGCTGCGGTGTCACTTGCTTCCGCGCTGCAGCTGGCCCAGCAAAGCCGTAGCGATGGCCGGAAGCCCGATACTGCTCTTTGCACTCCTGAGGTCCCGTCTCATGCGCTAATATTCTATGTGTATGAGATGGCCAACCGTTTTCTGCTTCAGTTTTAGCAGCTTTGCATTTGCTGAGTGCAGAGAGGCAGTCTGTTGCAGAAAAGGCTCACGCAAGGAGAAAGATCGTGCTTCCAGCTCGGGATGGACCGGCATTGCAAGCAGATTCCCGTTGTTGCAGGTATGATGCGTTCAAAACAATGATGAAGGCCTATAATTTGATGCGAGATGGCAGGATCCTCTGCCTGCTGCCGCGTGCACTTTCGTTCTTGCCACTTTTTCGGTTGTGAGCAACTTGCGTGGAATCCGCTTCTTGCCCATAATGGCCGATTCTAGTAGCTAGACTTGCCTCTAACCTCACACAGCTAGGAAGACAGTTGATGCCTCCCAGCCCATGCGGGCAGGGGCACATTGAGAATGTTCATTTGATTGCCAATCAACACAAGAACAGATTGTTTTGCCAGCCAGCGCTATGGTAATGCTCTCTTCGAGTGCAGAGTGGCATCAGGATGCCGAGGAGCAGGCAGGAGTACACAGAAAGTGGGGAGGTGGTGTCAGCAAAAGATCCCCAGGACGAGCAGCCGGATCCTGAGCAGGTTTACCCGCAGCAAGCGCAACGCCCGATGCCTCAACGCATCCTCCGGAAGCTCGGCGGTGAGGTGGCGGTTCCTGGTGATCCTGCAGCTCATCTGTTTGCAGCATTTACATTTAGTGGCTAAGGAAGGGCGAATGGGAGGAAGTGTGGCCTGAATATTGGGGCATGCGCATGCATCAGATACGTGAGCTCCTCAACTCCTGCAAGGTGGGTCAGGGTGCCAACACAGATGTAAGATGGCGAGCAGCGTGGTTTTACTGTCCACTGGAAAGACAGTTGCAGAGTATATCAACATTCGAGTCCCCAAAGCTTGTCAGGAGGATGTGCACTGGCACCAAAATCATTCAGTGCGCGACATGGTTAACTACCATATACTTCCCCGAACTGCGGGTGAAGGAGTTGGCCGCTTTGGAGCATTCCTGAGCATCTTATTCGAGCTTAAAAGGCGGATGTTGATGTTTGGCATTCAGTCCAAACAGCCAAGGATATGCTGTGAAAATCAACCGGCATGCGCCCCTGGAAGTGGACGTGCTCATTTCACATTCCTGGAACGAGAATGCAGAGGCGCGGCACACTGTGAAGAGGGGTGAGCCCAGCACTGCAGACCTTGAATGCTGAAGTGCAGGAGTTTGTGGATACACTTGAGCGGACAGTCCGTGCAGACGAAGTGCTTTTTGTTTGTGCGTTCTCCATCTACCAAAATGAGGAGCTTGAGTGCAAAAGTGGCTGCAGTCTTGTAAAGCTGTCTTCGAAAGTTCTTTGCAGGATCACGCAGGACCTAGCATCGCTCAGCAGATCGGTTCCTCCACGCAGCACAGCCCCTTTGGACGCGTCCTCACGCACATCAAGGATTAGCACGAGCATCTCAAAGCATACAACGAGCTCTTGCTCGTCTGATAGTCGGGGGCATTCAGCGGAGTCTGTGTGCAGGAGCGTGGAACCTGCGCAGGCTTCTGGTGGTGGCCACGCCGCACATTTTTCATGCTTCCAGGCATCCTGTTTAGCTCAACCTTGACTTTGCAGTTGTGGACTGATGCGAAGCGTTTGTTGACAGGTCTGCTTCTGCTGCTGGCACTGGAGCTTTTCATGATATCTCAGCTTTTTTGTGGGGGAGTAGCTGGCCTGGAGAAACTTTACGTTCTGGTCTCCTGGCTGCGGTAGTTTGCGTGTGGCATGCAGGTTGTACCATGGGGTCTTCGCTTGAATGCTCGGGTCCTTCCTGCGGTGCACCGGGCAAGGAAGTGCACACATGCATCCTAACTCTGCATTCAACCAAGAACGTGTCAGAAGACAAGTACTGCAGCAATTGGCGAGAGGGGAGAGGCACATGCCTTGCGAGCCGCTGGGTGCCTTGCTTCGGACACAGCTGAATGCAGATTCTTCGCTTCTCCTCAGCTCCAAACTTGACCCACCCTCCAAGGAAGCCGCCAACTTGGATGGCTACTGTTCGCTTACCTTTCCAGCTGTTTGGGGCATGGTTTTCATGGCCATCATGTTGGAACTGGTCCTCCGCTTTGTGTCTCCTTGGGTGTACAGTGGCCGTGCCTTGGACAGGAAGGATGCCCAGATTTGGTACAGTTGCCGAGTCAAAGTTGAAGCGGAGGCATGGTGGCAGTGCCAAACTACCAGGACAACTTGTACCAACGGCTGTGGTGTGTCTATGCTTCTTGGCCGACACCATTTCAACATTGAACCTGAAGCGCCCATCCTTTATGATGCAATTCCCCTGGCTTGGGGATGTGGAGACTGACCTGTCTTTCCGTCAGTGTTCCGAGTTTTCAACAGAGCTTCCGAGATTTTGTACGTCAGCCGTCAACACTGGTAGGCTTGGGGGTCGAGCTCCACCGCTGTGCGTTTGTGTTATGTGTCAGGTATTTAAGCCAAAGCCCCCGTAACTCACTGGTGGTGTCTGAAAGATCATGATGACCTTTGAAAAGCCC
Source organism: Symbiodinium pilosum (assembly GCA_905231905.1). Classification (NCBI taxonomy): domain Eukaryota; class Dinophyceae; order Suessiales; family Symbiodiniaceae; genus Symbiodinium; species Symbiodinium pilosum. Next base: position 10,646 of record CAJNIZ010007200.1, read on the forward strand.
GTGTAAAATCTATAAGATCACTTTTTTTGAAATTTCTCTACTGCAGCCAAGGAGATCTTCATGGCCTCTCAGCTGAAGGTCTATGTGTCGCTGGCCCACACGCTAGCCCCGGCTGGCAAAGTTCATGCCCGGAATGCTGGCTGCTCTAATGCGGATGACGAGGCTCGGGTCACCTCAGAGCTTGGGAGTCTCTGAAGCATGGTAGGCAGGTTGAAGATGGCTGAAGTGTCTGCGCTTTAGAAAGCCTGTCGAGGCCCGGATACGCAAGGAGATTGAGTCCTTTGGAGCCAGGGTCAGCAGGCACCCATCTTGAAATGGGACAGGGGCATACAAAACGTTCAGAGGCTCCAATGCGTTGTGAGGTCAAAGTCACACCTTTTTGAGCGCTCGCTGGACCCCAAGCAGAAGGCTGCCGAGGAAGGCTACCGACGTGTGGATGCTTCCATTACCTGGACCACCACGCGTGCCAAGCGGGCCACTTGCGTCTGCGTTTTAGGGTTGCACAAACCAGGTAGCAGAAGGTGGCAGATGCAGTTGGGTTGTGACACCTCAGGAGTGGCTCCTGGTCATGCTGCGTATAATGCTCCTGGGAACCGCTCTGCAGGGAAGCGTCACAGTACTCTCTCTCTCACTGGGTCTCAAAAAGAGATACTTTGCCTTGGGCTACTCAACTGAAGAAGGTTGGTATGGCTTGAGGATGTGGTCAGCGGTCATCGTGTGTGTTTGAGGCTACATTCTCGCTTTTTTCCTGTACATGCTGCTCATGTGGTCTGTTCTGCGGCGAACGGGTTGCATTGAGCGCAAACACCTTCTTCTTCTCGGGCTGGTGCCATTCGTGGTGGGCATAGCAATGGTTGTGATGGACGCTTGTCAAAGCTGCAAGCTTTGCGGTTTTACTTCATTTCGCCTGCTAGGACAGATCCTAAGAGAATCTAGGAGGTATGTTCGTGGAGAACAGACTGGAGTTAGGCTGACATTGTGGCTCCTGAGTTTGACGACCACAAAATGGATGTGCCAGGGTTGCAGAGGAATGGCTTCCGGTTAATTCTAGAAGAAGGTGCTTTTTCGCAGACGGCCATGCTGCTTTTCTGAGGTTGTTGCAGCGATGGGATTCATTTTCGTCATGCCCCGTGGCGCGTTTGGAGTTTGTGATCTGAGTATCGGCAGAGGCTGCAGCCAATGCCACAACCTTTGCCTTCATTCCAATTTGGACATAAGATCGGCCGAGCTGTTGGACAATCTAGACGTGCTCCATGGGAAAGCAACCCATTCTGAGGTTTGGTGTATCAAGCTTGTTTCTGCCGCTTACGAGGAGATGCCGCATTTCTTCAGCGTGTTGCCTTTAATTGCTCGTACTTGCTGTTCTGCAGTTCCGACTGCTGGCATGGATCGGTTTCTGGGCACTAGAACTCAATTTTGCCGTGAGTGCTTCAGGATTCGGAAATTCCGCAAAAACTGGCGACCTGCATTCCTTCTCATGGTTGGTTCGCTGACATGGTTTGGGTTCTATGCAGCCCAACAGCAACTGGAAGGGCACAGGGGAGATTTGGGTTGGGGTTGCAGGTCTCTTGGCCCGTACAGTGCATTCCATCTCGAAGCCCGCATCCAGGGTGGCTCATTTGACTGTTTAGAGTCGCTTCCATGAGCAGTTCTTCTGCCAGCTGCTGTCTGCAACACGGAGCAATTTGTTCAGCTCCTCATTCGATTCCCGTTCTGTCCCTTATGTCCAATAATTCATCTGAAGTCTACTGATAGCTTTATCCTTCATCTTCGCTCAAGGTTGCCTATGCCATCTACTTCCGAAGAGCCTCCTGGAGCTGCTGCTGGGGTCTGTTGCAGCAGTAACATTGAGATGGGGCATTTCAGCAAGAGCCGATGCATCATTTGGGTAAGGGTGAGGAGCACGCAAGGATTCCTTGAGTTGGGGTAATTGTATGGGTTTCCGAAGTGGCGCTTTTATAAGGTTGATGTTTCCGCCGTTCGCCATTTCTTGGGCTGAAAGATACTGCTTGAATATGTTTTGGAGTTGCCTTTTGGCTGCTTTACCAAAAGTGGCCATTCTCTAGGGTACCTCACTATGAAAGAACATGATTTCTACGGAAACTTGGCTTCCAAAGTTGAGGTTCCTTCAGCAGGTCAGGTTCTATATCTTTGGGTTACCTTAAACTTGTAGACCGGTTCTAAGCTAATGTAGGAACCCAGCGTCAGATCCCTGATCTGACTTCAGATGCAGGAGCTTCCAAACACTGGATTTTGATTTTCCGCCGGGTCCCGAGCTTCACTGCATTGCAGGATTTTTTCCATTTATATGGATTTGGATTTGGATGTTCGCTGCACTGCACTCCACCATAAAACTCAGGTATGCCTCAGTCATGCAGACTGCAACTTTGAACTGCGGTCCGCCTCTGCTTGCATGCCTCCCAGTGATGACTTCATTGACTGTTTGGTCGACAAAGACCTTTGCCATTGCCGGTTGCGTTTGAGGAGCACGGGGTAGAATATAGGGGTATAATATGGTACAATAATAATGGGGTTATATAGGGTTTAGGGTTCTGTGATCCAAGGCTACATTTGGTCATTCCTGCTGGCTTGGGGAGCCCCTTGGCTCCTGTTGCAAGCAGCTCTGATCTGACTCTTAGGCCCTTTGCAAATGAGGTGCGGATGCAGATTGTACACAAAGATCCTAGCGTTACTGAGCACATGATGCGCGCTGCCTGCAAATGTGTAAGTTTGGGGGTCGTGCCCAAGAGAGATTGCCAGACAGAGTGCTCATTTCCTTTCGCTGCTAAAAGCCATGAAGGCAGGGCGTGGTCAACTTTCGGGCAAATTCCCTCCAGGCATTGGAGGGTGGCCTGCATTCCATGCACGCCATAAACTGCGGTGCCTTGTTTCAAGCATTTGAAAGGTTTCTGCTTCTGCAAACACTGCACAAACACCACTACGTCATGACAGTGCTGTTGTTCCAGCTGGTACAATGCTAACAAGCCCATCCTTGCTGCATTAGTGTCCAAGTGTGCCTAGTCATTGCTCTCAAGATTCTTGATCTCTTAAGGTTGTGTTCTGTTCTCTTGCCTGAGGTGGTGTGTGCTGCTGTGCCATAACGACAGACAGTTCTGACACTTCTTCTTCATCAGAGTGGGACAAGGAGAGTGTGGAGAGCTTCTCCAGCGATGCCTAGCTGCTCGCCTGCATTCCAACATCTGCATGCGGCATGTGTATGGCTCAGATGTTACTGTGCTGCTTTGAGGCCAGGTCATATTGTTGTCCAAGACATTTCGTTTGACATGATCCTGATCCTTGTGCCCCGTGCGCATCGTGCGCCTGGAAGATCCTAGCAGCTTGCCCCCTCGAAGAGTGGGTCGCTACAAGGGTAGCAAATTGAGCCAATGGACAGAGCAGAAGGCCTGCCCATTGGGCAGACACGGCCAGACGGTCGGGAGGAAACGTCTCCAAATTGCAGCAATTTATTGTAAGTGTATTGGACGATGCGGGTGCCGAGTTGTACAATTGCATGTCTCGCCTCCATGTCCAGAAACTTCCAAGGCTGGTCTTTGAAGTTCTGTACAGGGCACTAAGCTTAGTCATAACTTTTGCTCCTCCCCCGAAGGGAGGCCCAGCTCCGTTAAGGAGGACCCTGGTATGTCCAATAGACTGCCAAGGAGCAGCCGAGGAGCAACGCGTTCAGAAAAGTACACTGTTCTTGACAGCGTTGCCACAGCTGCAGTGCCAACATCGTTGCTCGGCAAATGCATCGGGATCTAGGTCAAGCTCGGTGAAATTGAGTGCCAAGGTCCTTTACTGCATGTTTCTGCATCCCTTGTGGTCCTACACTTAGCGACTGTATGCTGGTAGTTTCTTGTTGCAAGCCCTGGAACCATTCATTCTAACAGGCTGCAGTGATTTGCACGACGTGCCACATGCCGGGCACTCCGATGTTTGCGAAGACATGCATGACATACTAGCCCCACTAGGTCAGTAGGCGCTTGAGTGCGTTGCAATTGGAAGCCAGCAACAAGGCCCTTTGACGTGGTTCTCGTTGTGTGGTGGGCTCAGGTATTGGGGCATAGGACGCAGTTCGTTGCCAGAACAGAATCAGCATATTTTTGCAGCAACTTTGACTCTATAAGGTACCAAAGTGCACACAGCTTGGGCTGTGAGCGCCTTAGCTACATTCGGTCCGGCCCGCTGGCCTGCGCAAGCGCATTGCTGCGGGAGTCGCGGGCTCAAACAATGAGTAGTGTGATAGTCCTAGCAAAGTATTCTCCGCAGGAAGAAGTGCTCGATTCTGGGAATAAGCTATGCTAGCAACTGGCATACGAGGGACAGCAGCAGTATTGGTAATTGAGATTGTAGTGATTACCGTTATGATTCTGTGATGGCTCTTACAAGGTGATCACAACAATGATCAAAAAGAGAACATGCAGAGCAGCTCTTTCAGCAGCATTGGTCCTGGAAACCAAAGCCATATTACTTTCCAAGGTCAGGGCCCCAAGCTTTTTTTCGCGGGTGGACACCTGCCTTCGTGCGCCTGGCTCCAGTGCCAGGGCCTTGCAGCGAAGAGAGACCGGCCTGTGAGCGCACTGTTCCACGTCAAACAAGTGGTGACGCCATCACTTAGGTGTGTCTTTTCCTTCTGGCTGTACGAGCAGCTCCGGCGTCTAGTCGGCATCGGTTACTTGGACTGATAGCTTCGACAAAACCTGGCGTGCCTTGCCACACTTGCTTTGCCTTCCTAGCTTTGGAAGTTGAGTTAGTTTGCTAAATATGCCAAATCTGATCTGCAGCGATGCAACTGCTTTGAGCTTTCCTGGCCCTGGTTTTCTCACTGCTCTCTCAAGCTGGATAGTTGCCACACAAGAATGAAGAAGGACCCAGTTATAGCACCGACCTGCACCATGCCAACATCATATAACACGAGAGCACTCAGCATGTGTACAATCGTTTGGTCTTCCGTCCGCGTGCGGTGTCATGGAGGCTCTGCTTGGCACAACATTGTTGACAGGGCATGGGCAAGTGGCAACTTCCTCATTGCAGGGAGGGGTTGTGGCCCTATACTTTTCTGCCGGGTGGTGCCCTCCATGCAAGGGCTTCACGCCCCAGTTTGGTAAGGTGTATCAGCACGCAAAATCGAAGAGGCGAGCATTTGATGTTGTTTTTGTATCCAGTGACCGCGATGAGAATTCGTTCAGGGAATACTTTGCCAAGATGCCCTGGCATGCACTGCCCTTTGCTGACAGACTGCGACAGCAACAGCTTTCCCAGACCTACGGCATCCGTGGCATTCCCGCTGTGGTCCTTTTGAATTCGCAGGGGCAACTCCTGGATGCCAATGCGCGTGGGAAGGTCATGGATCCCAGCTTTCTGCAAACGCTGCCCCGCTGTATTGACTTGGCTGCGGCTGCACTGCCTGAGCCCACAGAGACTACGCAGCTGCTGTTGCGGCACCAGGGGACTGAGTACGAAATCGAATGCGAACCCAGCACCTTGGAACTTCTTGGGCCCTAGGTTTGTTGATTTGTTCCCCTGCAGGTAATCTGAGACTTCAGGTGAAGGCTGGGAGATGTTGCGCATGCAGATCTACTCCATGATCGACGTGCCATCTGAGCAGCTAAAGCTGTTCGGCCTGGGCTTGGAGAAAGGCCGGCAGGCTTGCGCCTTGAGTGAGTGCTGAGAAGTTGCATGTGTTTTCAGCAGTCGGAAATGGACACGCACCGTTGCACTACTACTACTACTACTACTACTACTACTACTACTACTACTAGCCGCCCCCCCCGCCTACCAACTATGTTCCCTTAAATATCAGGGGTGGGCTGTCACGAACCTAAATAGAAGAGGGTCATGG
>CAJNIZ010007201.1:0-16208 GCA_905231905.1 Symbiodinium pilosum
CGTCTGAGGCGGCCCAACCACCCAAACCTACTCCTTTTAGGGTTGAGGACCTAAACTCAGTTAGGTCCATCTTGGCCAACAACACTTCTTCATTCTGATGTTAGGCAGTCTTTAAACATTTTTTAGAGCCAAAAGCTGGAAGGGATGTCTGCTATGAAATTAAGAAGCCTTAGCTGTGTGCTGTGAGATTTGAAAGGCGTGGGGAGGTGCTGGAGGCCTTGCAGGTGCTGGGCAGGTTTTGAGGGTGCTGGGATGGTATTTTGAGCCGCTTGCCCCCTTCTCAAGCCCCCTGGTCCGGAAATTCGCTTGCAGAGGGAGCGCTGGACCCCCCAGACCCCCCTTGGATCCAACCTGGAAAAAACCAGCCAGCCACCGCCAGACCTCCGACCACCAGTTTAGGGTAATGACTTTATGGACCAGTACTGGTCCCGAGGAGAACTCCTCCAGGTACCTGGCCTCTTGTGGGTGCTACAGTATGGGAAGGCAGGCGAGCGTGCTGGATCGACCTGCGCCGTCGATGTCGAGGGGCATAAGCACCGCCCACCATCGAAGGTGGGCGGCCTATGCCATGAGTTTAGGGTTTAGGGTTTAGGGTTTGGGGTTTAGGGTACCTTCAAAGAAGGTTTATAGGAGTCATACAGGAGTTATATAGGAATAGTGGAAAACAAAATGGAAACTACTACAGGATTCAGGGCTTAGGGTCTAAGTTCCCAGCAACCTCTTCATAATAAGGGTACCCTTTTTCCGAAGATTCAATTTCAATAAGGAGACCCCAATATGAAAAGGGGACAAGTGTACTAGTGGGGTACCTAATTAGCATTTTGGAGACTTTAGGGGGGGTCGGGGGGTAGGGGGTTTAGAGTTTGGGGGGTTGGCTTTGGGTTGGGCGGGGTGTTGGGGGTGCTTTTGTGGGTTGGGGGTTTTTGGGGGGGGTTTGAATATGGAAGGTCATGCAGATTGTAGGGGGGTTTACGGGCTTGAGTTTTGGGTTTACTCGAAATTCCCTGAAGCCCTGGCAGAAATTGAAATTTCAACTGGATATTAGGATTATAAACAGCAGAAATTGCAAAAACACATTTACAGGGAGGACTGTATAGGGTTTGCTGCTAAGCAATTAGGGTGAATTTACAATTTGGCGGAGTTTCCGGTGTTATTCAAAAGTTCCAAATAGCTATATCGTATATACCTGGGCCCTGAAGTAGTCATATGGGAACCCCTTTGGGCCCCAAGTACTGTATTACGCTGTACTTACCCTAAACCAAAAACCACAAACCCCACACGCTAAACCCCAACCCCCCAACCCCCCAACCCTAAACCCTATATTACATGTTCCCTTTTGGTTAGATTTTTCAGGGTGTGCCCAAATGAATTTGAGGTGCCTCACTTTAGGGTTTAGGGTGTTGGTTGGGGTTAGGGTTTAGGGTTTAGGGTTCAGGGTTGAACTGTTAACTAGGTACTGAGCTGGCTTTTTAACTGTTGAATTTTTACTTGGCGTGAGCTGAGAACGGGCTGCTAGTTTTGCCTTTACCTGGTTATGACTGGTTCTTTCAAATGGAATTCATGGGAACAACATTGGACCAGTCTTATTAATATCAACAATAGTTGTACGTAATGTGGAAAACAGAGGTATGTCATACGCACTTTTGAAATACAATCGCTGTACATCAGCCCAACCAATGAATTTGATTCGTGCCGAAGGACAAGCTGTCTCACGTGAGGCTATAGGTTAAAGGCTTTGTTTATGGGGATTACATAGGGATATGTATGTATATATGTATCAGGATCATGAAAAAGAACCCTAAACCCTAAACCCTATACCGTAGAGCTTAGGATCTGGAATGATTGCAATCCTTCAGACGTGCCAATAGCCCAGGACGGCTCAGAGTTGGGACGTGGGGAAGGGATTGTCTACTTGTAAAGGAGGTTTAGGTTGGGTACTGCCACCCCCAGTAACAGTCTATATAAGGGGTCCTATTAAGGGGTATGTATAACCATCGCATAACTATTATCCAACTGTTACTGAGGGGGGGCAGTACCCAAGCTTTAGGGTTTAGGTTTAGGGCCTAGGGTGCGACCTGGCAGCCCTGCCTAGGAGTCTCGTGGTTCATGTGCATCTGTGCTTGCACGCCAAAAGAAAAACTGACAAGACAAACTCGCATGGCAATGACCGTGCTAAACTGAGGGCGGGAGATGCTGCACACAAGAGCCGCATTTACAAAACCCTGTGAAACTCAACTGGTTCCCTGTCGGGATAGTATTCCTTTATGTAGTGGGTGTAATATTGCAGTATAGCTGAGTTCCGTCTTTTCAGGGGACTCTAGTTACTCCAACACCTGTCATAAGGAACCTATCACTACCATATGACCAAAACATTGGTTTAGAAAGGCAGTGTATTCGCACAATACCTAGTTGATCTAGCAGGTTACACGCGTATCACTTGCGCTACATGATAAGGGCCCCTCCGCTCCGGGACCCCTGGAGGGATATAAAAGGATGATGGGGCTCCCTACCAAGGATACTCAGAAACTTACACCTGGTGTTCTTCTCCTGCCCAGTAAGTTTAGGGTTTGGGGTTTAGGGTTTGGGGTTTCTGCCCAGGTGGTACGAAGCTCCAGGACTAATACCCTAAACCCTAAATCAGTTCTCACGTTAGAAAATTGAAGATTTCAACAGCTGCGGGGCCAAAGGCTCGGGGGCGGAAGCATAGGCATGCCGTGGGTGGAAATCAGAGAAGGGGGGGGGGGGGGTAGGCTTTAGGGTTGAAGGTTCAGGGGAATCATTTTTATCCCAACAAATCCCGTGACTTCCGATAAGGATTGTTACTACGTGTTTTCAGAATGAAGTTATGACCTGGGTGCGAAGCCCAACCTCCAAAACAAGAAACCAGAATCTCTTGTAGAAAGCATGGCTGCAACGAAGCTCGAAAGCCATGTAGCCTCAACCCTCAAAATACCTCTCCAAGCTTCCGAAGCTATTGCCGATATCGCATTAAGGCCTACTTGTGGTAGCCTATATCATAGATGGACAGGGAATTGAGGAATAAATTGGACCCCACTATAATTCCCAAAATACTAGAGTCCTTATTCTGGGGACCCCCAAACAGGTACCCTTAATTTTGGGAACCCCCCAATTAGTTCGTCCCATGCATCACCACGAGGCTCTAGGTGCTACCAAGGAAGCACGGGTCCGTCACTTGGACACGGAGGTGGCCATAATGCTGCAGGAACTGCGCCTCACAAAAAAGGATTTGGATGTTTAGGGGTTTAGGGGTTTAGGGTTGAGGGGTTTAGGGTTTAGGGGCAGTAGGGGGCCCACCACAGGGGAGCCACATGGATATGTGAGGATACTTGGACCTTTTTTTTACCTGGACGTTGCTACATGGACGGGTGATGCTTCTGCTACAGAATCATGCGTCCATACAGCGCAGGAAAGAACCTTGATCATGATGCAGGACTTGAATTCTTACACGCGCTTTCCCCAAGGGTCCATGTATATAGCTCCTAAACCCTAAACCCTAAACCCTGAACCCTAAACCATAAACCCTAAACCCTAGACCCTAAACCCTAAACCCTAAACCATTCAAAGCCATGGCTCCCACAACCTCCCTTGAGCCGAGGTTTCTCATAGAAAAAATATCCGTTCCACATAGACTCTAGTGGTGCTAGTTGGTCCAAACTCCTTAGGGATGCGTGTATACAAATAGTACCCACGTTGGGTCCTAAAGTCTGTAAATCTTACCTTCATTGGGGCTATTTGGATCCCTGGGGGTACAGCCGGAAATCTTAAACCACAAAATTCCAAAGCCCAAGCCTCAAATGTCTGATCTGCATCCCTAAGGCCGGAACCTGCGCCCTATATCTGCCCCGGAGAACCCTTCAAAGAGGTTCAGAATGTGCAACCTAGAAACCAGTTGAAGTCCCCATATCTGACTCTAGAAGGATACCCAGTATATCTACTATTTGCTTACCACCCAAAAATAATGTTCTTCCTTATTAAGGGTAATATAGGGATTGCTACGTTTAATTGTTATGGGTTCTTGAAAGCAAGTAGTAGATATCCCCTATATAACCCGATACAATCCCTCTGTAACCCCTCAACCCTAAACCTTCTAGGAGAGTCGTCTTGTTGCCGGCCTGGTCAGCCCACTTATCTTGCGCAGTCCAACCGTCAGCAGCTGGGACACCCTTCCTGGTGTGGATTGAAGGGGCTCAGGTTTTAGGATTTAGGGTCAACCGTAAACCCCAAACCCTGGCTTGGGAAATCCGTACACACGCCTATTTTAGGCCATGTAAGCTACAGTCAATATTTCCTATATAGTTTAATGGACATTGGGCTCCTTATTGGAGACTGTATTAAGAGCTGCAGTAAGCGACAAGACTAGCAGGGACCAATTCATCCACTCTTCAGAGTCCCTTAATAAGGCTCATACCGGCAGTAGCTCACCCTAAACCCTATGTGGCATTCTAGGTTTAGGCCTCGCGAGGCTCCTTGTCTTCGTCAAGGACTTGAATTGGCAGGCTCCCCAGGACTTTATATTGGGGCTGCACAAAATTAGGGGTGCCTTTTTAAGGGGTACCCATAATAAGAATTGTGGTATTTGGGACTCTATATTGAGGCACCCCTACTTAGAGAAACTACCACACTGAATTGAATGTTTTTAGAGTAGGGGTACCCTAAGAACCACAAGGATATGTCGGGAATACGGGGGATAACGGGGTCCCTGTATTGAATGATAATTACCCTAAACCCTAAATCCCCAAAGTTTACAGATGCTTTTCAGAAAATCCTATATATATATATATATGGCCTGGAGTGCCTGTAGCTAATACCGACAGACCTCTGTCGAGGTTGCTGAACAGCCACAGGGTTACATAGTATGTATACTGTACGTTATATATATTAGGGATGTATAGGGGTTCCCTGCAGAATTAATCTGCAAAGCAGAACCTCCCACTGATAATGACTTTAGCGGCTTCTTGGGGGTTATCACAAGCAAAAAACTGGATACAATTTTCCAGAGACTCCTAGTTTTCCGGTGGGTGAAAACAAGCAACAAACCTGAAGCATGTTGTCCTCAAGGGTTATTAGGAGGGACCCCTAGAAGGAAGCCCTAATCCCGCTACCTTATATAACCCTTGTATACCCCCTATATAACCAAGTAAAACCCATGTTGCCCCCGACAAGCTACAGGGGTCCCCATTAAGGGTCCCTCCTGAAGCTCAAGTGTACGGACAATCCTGAACCCTAAACCTTAGGAGGACCCCCCACCCTGTAATAGTGGTATAATAAGAATATAAGGGGACCCTAATATGATCCTTACTATTCCTTACAGTCACTATTACTGGGTGGGGGGTCCACCTAACCTAAACCCTTGTAGTACGCTTCGAGATTCCTGGGGCCCCCTGCACTATGGCTGGTCTCCCCGGCCCCTCCGCGAAGCGCTTCAAGAAGTCCTGGGACCATGCGGGTTAGGGTTATATTCGGGTTACATGGGGATAACGGAAAAGAACATGGAAACTACAGAAATGGGTTATTTAGGGTTTAGGCTTTAGGGGATAATGGAAAAGAACATGGAAACTACAATAATGGGATATATAGGGTTTAGGTTTTAGGGTTTGGTCCGTACCCCTGGGGTTCAAATATGGCCCACAGGAGATTAAAACAAAAATGACCAGAAACCAATTGAAAACAAAAAAGCAAGAAAGCCGTGATTCTACCTACTCTTGGGATTTAGGTGGGGCTTCAAACAAAGTAACTAGGCAACTAGTGCTGATGTATCAATGCTTATAGGAGACTATTCGAGTTATGAAAGTAATAGTCATAGTACTAAGCCCTAAACCCCAAAACTGCTTCTGCTAGCCCCCCCTTTGCTCTTCGTCAGGCATACCTTGCTAGCCCTGTGACTGAAGAAGCAAATCTCAAAGTTATGATCCCACTTTGGGGCCCTAGTACAACCCTAAGGGTCCAGGGACCCAAATGATAGGGCTTTAGAGCACAAATACTATATAGTATTAATAGTAGTTGGGCCCTAAAACCTTAGGGTAAGTTTAGGGAGTTTAGACTCAGGGTACCCAAAAAACAGACCACAATCTGGCGCACGGTCACAGCCGCGATGCCCCTTGTGTACATAGTATTCTCATTCCCAGAGGGTCCACATATACAACTATTGGGGAATTAGACCCCAAAATACCCTACCATAGAAGGAATTATGGGTCCCAATTCCCTAATGGTTGTATATGTGGACCCTCTAGGATTGTTATGGGAACTCCGCGAGATTTGATTTGTGCTCCTGAGAGGATTTGCAGGGAAGGCCTTCGCGGACCATATGAGCCATGTTCTAAACTCCTAGTATCCCCATTAATAACCCCTATAGTAGTTCCCTATATAATCCCCTATATAACCCCCTCTAAGGAGTTTAGACTATGGCTCATATGGGATGTTAAACAGGTTGCCCTCCCAAAAACTAACATGGAACCCCATGTTTAGCCCTGTTGCGGGGTTCCAGGTCAGTTTGAGATGAGCATACACACCAATGGTGCCTGTGTTAGTTCCCGGTGATTTCCCTCGCGTCCTCTGATGACACGGAAGTACCTCAGCCACATAAGGTTCAGACTTTCTCGCGCAGTACAGATTGCAATACATTTGGCCAGAAAGAAACGCTAACCCCTGTTCTGTAACAAGGACGTGAGAGTCATAGCGCATTCATAGGGCCCCCAGTTGAGGGTAAGCATAACTTACATCCTTTCATTCTGCGTTATCACGCTTATGCCAAGCAATCGAAATGTTGAGTCGCTAGCTACAAGGGATGGCAGATCAATGGAGTGGGGTAAAAGAACAACACTGTATCGGACGAAATGTTTAGGGTTTACCCGTATCGGATATCGTTTTGAGGTCTATTTCAGGCACCCTATGCCATAAAGGAATCTTTGACCATGGTATTGGTCATTTTTCAAGGCCCCACATTGCAGAGTATGGAGCGCAATTCTCTAAATCAAGGTATGCCTGAAGATAGATGACAATTGGCTCCATCTCGTTGTCAGATGTAGGCACTGCAAAAAAGCAGCCTGAATTTAGAGAAGTGTATGGGGTCTCTCAAAAGAGGGGTACCCTGAGAGGCCCCAAGGATATGTACCGATTGTGTATATAACGGATTATGCAAGGGTTATACTTAAGTTGTAGGTGCCTCACTCCAGGATTAAACCCTAAACACCTTGCACCCTGGCTTCAAACGAATACATTGTAGCTTCGAGGGGTTCATTGCAATATGATACATAAGACTTTCTTAAGGATTCGTGAAATGAAGCTGAATCTCCATGTGAACGCCTTTTTCTGCAACAGCTGCCAAGTCCTTACATTCTGAATTCCAGGCAAAAAGTTTCCTTAGGGAATTCTGATAGCTTGGGGGTATACAGGAACCCGAAACCCTACCCCCCCCTGATTATTGATCAGTACTGTATGAGCTAGAGTCTAAACTCCAAATTGCGGCCTTAATAAGCGCTATAATACTCCCTATATAATCCCCTGTAGAACTCCCTTTAAGCAGTTTAGACTATAGCTCATATGGGGCACCAGCACGTTGAGGTTCAGAAAACTATAGTCTAAACTAAAACTTAAAGCGGGGGGGTTCTATAGAGGATTATATAGGGGATGAAGGGGGATACTAGGAGTTTAGACTATAGCTGAGATAACTGAAACCAATTATAACTGGTATCTAAACACCAGCGGGGACTACAAATGATAACTGGTATTTATCAACCAGATACATCCACATTCGGGGACATGGGTGGCTGATAATTGGGCTGTAAGTAATTACATTTGTAATTAGGTTCGAAATCACGTACCTTGACCCTCCACGCAGCAGCTGCCTTTTTGATCAGCTTGTAGCAGCCGTTGAACCAATGACCGTGACAAATGGTTCGAGTCCACAACTGGCGGGGCCCACAGAACGGATTGACGGTCCTTGGATGTTAGTTTAGTTAAGGGTTTAGGGCTTCAGGGCTTGAGTTTAGGGATTTTAGGGTCTACGGTTTAGGGCTGAGGGTTCGCGAGACTGAGGATAGGCTCCTTCCTTTTTGGTGCTGATCATACTCTTTCGGGTGCTGGGGTGCTACTGGATCGCGTTTCTTCTCCCTTACCTAGATCCCTACACCCTGCCCTTTTTATGCGTACCTAGACTTATGTCTAGTATCTTCTATATGCCAACTTGAATACCCTCAAAAAAGGTAGCAAGGTAAGTGGTAGGCGGAAAAGACCAGAACTGCTGGATTGTCCTTGGACATTCTGACGGAGAAATATGGAAATTTCGCAAAAGCATGAGTAGGCGAGACAATGCAGTGAATTATGATCCTGCTTAAGCATAGTCATCGGGTTTGGGGTGTGTCTTCCAGTACATGGCAAGATGGAGTCATGTGTTCCCCTACGACCCCATATACTATCCCCCCTAGGTTCCCCTTCAATTTACCTTGATTAGCCCGAAATAACCTTAATTAAGGGGGAATCTAGGGGCTTGTAGAGGGGGTGGTGGCCCTAAACCCTAAACCCTTTCATGGGTGGTGATGCAGTCTAGGCATCTCGGACAGTACTCCCTTCATACACATACTAACCAGCCTGTGCCCCGGCTATTAAAAGAATTCCCCCGTATGTATGTTAGATCTCTTATTAGGGGGGATCTTTAACATTCAGGGTGGAGGAGTGTTTTTTGTAAGTGTGATGGAATCATGAAGATTGGTGATGAGGGTGAGGATTGTAGTTGTGAATCCGTAGCCCAGGCCCAACCCAATACCAAGACTACAATAAGGGTTTAGGGTTTTGGTTTAGGGTTTAGGGTGTCTTTTTTCGACGGAATGTGATGGAATCCAGAACCCAAAGGGTGCACTTGGAGGCTCCCTTGACTTAGTAAGTGTACGCAGTAACGTGGGCTACAGGGCTTATTACAGGGGTTATTAGGGATAGTAGGTAGGCTTACTACGTCAGAAGATCATCCAAGTAGAAGGCTGCCACGGGGCTTCCTCGGAGTTTAAGGGCCTGCTCCTACCTAGATCCTAAGCCCTACACCCAAACAGCAATCAATGCGGCCTCGCGGGCTCCTCGCTACTTCAAATTCCACTAGTTTGGCGTTTCTATCCCCAGAGACTCCTGGGATATTTGAGGGCAACCAGGTCCCCGCAAAATTCTTTAAGTGGCTTCATAGAGAGTTTATCGGGATTGAGGCCAAGTCAAAGGGTCCATGCAGCCATTTCGCACACACGTGGGCCCGAAACTCGTATGGTGGAAGCCTCAACAAGAATGAAAACTGTTAGCTACCCCTGTTTTCAGGATGCTCCAGGGATAATTTGACAAACTCATTAACATTGCAGGCTACTGAACTCAGTCCAAGTGTCTGTGGGGTCCGTTCGCTGGTTGAAGTCGGCACTTGTGTCCGAAACCCGAGTCACGCTTGCACCGAGAAGAGTATGAACTCAATCGCTAATTCAATGCCTGACGCAGCACTTTTCATGCAATGGTTTCAGAAACTGCCCTTCAAACGGAGCTTCTGCCATCATGCATGGCCTTCACTATTTGCAAGTACACCGCTGCTGTTGAATGTAAATAACTACTGACATACCTCAAAGGCAACCTGCTGAACTTGTCCATCATCGCGAACAGTATCACGAACAGTATGCTTTCATGTGGATACTGCCAGGGAATTTTCTCGTGGTGCATACTGGGTTACTATATGTCGTAATGGTAGCATCAGAGCCTGACATTAAGCCAATCCTGCTTTCTACTTAAACACCATTCGGCGTGAGGTCGCGAAGCTCGATGAAATTCGCCGAGAGTATAACAAAAATCTATGCCTGTCAAGAAAGATAAGGGTTTCTCAAAATAAGGGGTACTTTTTTGCGGGTCCCCCTATTTATAGAAACTACCATGCGCTAGCAGTCCAACGTCTAGGGTTTAGGGCTTAGGAATTGAGATTTAAGGCTGGCGACGCAACTTGAATAGGAGGATTTTGGTATTCAAAGCCCTGCAATCAGGACCCCAACACCATCATGCTGTAGTCATATGAGCTATAGTCTAAACCCCTAGTATCCTTCTTAATAACCCCCATAAGACTCCCCCAAATCATCCCCTATAGAATCCCCCTCTAAGGATTTTAGACTATGGCTCATATAGCCAAAGCCCCCCCCGTACACACTTTGAAGATCCCATGAGCTATGCAGGAGCTCCTAAGGAACTTAGGGAAGGATATCCCAAATGGAGCTTTTGTCGTAAGGCCACAAGCACGGCACTATAGAAGCCAAAATGTTACCAACATTATTGTCCTATAGATGCTTCATAATTCTGGTACTGGTATAGGGTACCTCAGAAAGGTACAGGTAGTTATTTAGGCCTCTGCATTATGCGCTATCTCTGCTTGACCGGCCTGTTTACCACAACTAGCCGAACAAACTTCAACTGGATGTAGCTGCTGGCCCTACGTTGCATAGCAAGTACCTAAACCCAAGCCCGAGAATGCGGTTGGCAACGCAGCCCCGCTCTTTCGGCAGGAGGGCCGAATACCATCCTAAATTGATTCAAGATCAGGCTTCCTAAACCCCAAAGGTATGTAAAATAATAGCCCTTCACCCATAATAACAGCCATAAAGGCCATTATTTTACATACTTTTGGGGTCCAGGTTTTGGTTTAGGGTTTAGGGTTAAGGCTTTTTGGGGTCAGGGTTCAGGATCATTAATTTAGCGTTTAAGGGTTTAGGGGTTTAGGGTTTAGGGTTTAGGGCTTAGGGTTTAGGGTTGAGGGCTTAGGGTTTAGGGTTTGGGGTTCCACCCAAATTTGCGAATCAGACCGGTTGATGCTGGAATGGTGCCTTCACAGCTGATCCAAGTAGTGAGGCGCATGTATGCGGGGATGAGCTCCGGGCTGTAACATGCAAATGTGCTTCAACTGGAAATTTTGATGACAGCACAATGTTCACAAGGACCCATGGGGAACTGTGCTCAATAAACCCTCAACCTTAACCCCTAAACCTGAACCCTAGCTGATTTAACACCTAACGTTTCTTCGCGATACGCTGAAAGTCAAGCTCATGCGGCCTGACCAACACCTGATTCGCTGGCTGGTAACCCAGGTTTAGGGTTTCGGGTCTAGAGGTTTAGGATTTTGGGTAGACCCCTGATTCATAAAACCCCTCCCCTTAATAGGGATTATAATTGAGATCCCAACATTAAGGCCCTTAAACGGAGAGGATTTATTAATCATGGGTCTACATTACTAGGAAAACGAAGAAAGGGTTGGGTCAATCCCCCACCCAGTAATGAGTACCACAAAGGACTATTGTAGTTATGTTAAGTATTCAGGAGCTACCACTATAGGGGGGATCGACCGAAAGGAAGGGTAAATAACATGGAAACTCCAAACACGATTCAGGGTTCAGGGTCATACATACGTGCAGACATAAGGGTCCATGCCTCCGCTCCGCGCTAACAAGCAATAAGTCTTCAGGGTTTCAAGGCTCAAGGTTTTGTGCTTGCGGGCTCTCTTTCCAGACCCACCTAAGGTATCTGTTGTTCAGCAAGCTTCTGTTCTCAGGGACGCACTGCACTTGGATTAGAGATTGAGCTGTTGAAAGTTCCGTTCTGAACCCTAAACCCTCTAAACCCTAAACCCCTTAAGTAAGCCCTACCTACATGTTGTAATCTACCCCCTGTCCAGTCCTTGTAACGCTTTCTTCAAAAACTGAACGTGCCTGTGGCTACGAACTTGAGAGGTAGCTCCTCCTGCTACGTGCTTCGGATAGACATGGGTGAAAACAAAAAGACAAAGTTCTGAACCCCCAGAATATGTAAAACATATGGCTTTTCTGACGTTGTTGAAGAGTTTTGGGCCATTACTTGCCTATTTGGTAATTTCCCTAAATGGTGGCACGCCACTATAGACCCCAAATTGTTATAAGCCTCATTGTAGGGACAGCCCCCCCCACACATGATATCACTAATTTGGGGAATACGTTGTCTGTTTCTTTTTTGAGGGGAGGCTGTCCGGGTAGTTGTCAGGAGAGTTCAGGGTTTAGCGTTTAGGGTCTAGGTTTTAGAGCTCAGGGTTTAGGGTTTAGGGTTCAGGGCTTAGATCATGAGAAACTGTGAGCTATAGCCTGTATTGGCCCGAACATGGATATTGCAATCTTGCATTTGGTGCAGCAGCAGCCCCTCTTGGAACATCTAATTACAACTTTTGCTTCAGAATAGATATTGTTTCAGGCCTCGAGAAATTCGAACAATCGCAATACTTGCAACACCCGTAATGGTACTGATTACGCAGCATTTCCACTAGCAACTCCATTCAGAATCACCAGCAGAACCCTAATGATCATGAAGCCTTGGTAGTAATCATGATGGCCGCATGCTTGACGCAAAATCAAAATGGGGGGTCCCCAAGATTAGGGGCACCTGATTCTGGGTCCCTATGATGAGGACTATAGTATATTGGGGTCTATATGGGGACCCCCTTTTTTTAAGGAAGCTACCAAATCCGATGCTCAAACATGTAGGCGAAACGACGCTGTATCCACGAATCATGAAACCGAAAATCTGAGACCTCGAGCACGGTGCGGTCATACTTGCTTTGCCGAAAACTCCTTATTATTCTTATTACGATTATTACTGCTATTATTTTTACTACTACTGTTATTACTATTACGATTATTACTGCTGTTAGTACTACTCCTGATATTACTATTATTATTACTGGCCGTCTTTACAGGACAAAAGCAGGAAAAACCTCTACGAGTCCGGTTCAGGCTGTAAATGTGACTTGAAAGCATCCGCTCGATGATGGCCCGCCCAACTGTCAATATGGAAACGTGTTGGTCTACAGACTTTATTCCAGAATGCCCCGAAAATTGCGTCCAAGCTTGAAAAGTTCAGAGAGTGTCTGAGTGCTCAAGGCCGTCGAGCAGTCCGCAAGAATAATATAACATGGAACCTCACAATTCCCCCCCTCTGAATGTAGCCTATGTATGGAAGGTTCCTAAAACCAGCTCCTTTTCCAAGTGCGTGGGGGATCTGTTTTGAAACTACCGTCCCATACAGGCTCAATGATAGTAGGGCTGAGGGTTCAGGGGTTGGGCAAACGTGTAGTGTGTCAGGACATTGTTCTCATTGGATCACAAGAAAAACCGAAATCCAAACCACCAAGCTCGACCCGATGGATTTGACTAGGTTTTTGGATTTAGCCTCGGAATTCTTACAAATGGCCAAGTTGTCCAGGAATCTAGGTTGGCAACCTTGGTGTCCTAGTAGAAAGATTACGACTAATGTGAGCTATAGTCTAAACTCCTAGTATCCTCCTTAATAATCCCTAGAACACTCGCCTATGGAGTCCCTTATATAACACGCCCTTTCAGGAGTTTAGAAGGCAAACCCTAAACCACATACAACCGCCCTTTAGGTGTTAAGACTCTAGCTTATGTCGAGTTGTTCGTGGTCTTTTTTGGCTTATACCGGAGCTACTCTGCAGTCTAGGGTTTAAGTGTAAGGCTTGGTAGTTTCCATTTTCTTTTCCATCATTCCCATATAACCACAATATACTATAGTAGTTTCCATTTCATTTTCCATTATCCCAATATAGGGTTTGAGTTTAAGGTTTGGGGTTTGCTTTCAAGCTTACATTCGCTTCGTAACCCTAAACCCTAAACCCTGAATTCTAAGTTTGAAGCTCAAAAAGACGCGCCCAAATCCTAAGTAGTGGCAATAGACCCTATAGGGCTTAGGGTTTAGGGTTTAGGATAATCCCTACACCCTCAACTCTAAACCATCGCGAAGAAGATCTATTGAGATCTATGCATACAGATTGTTGATGTTGAAAATCCAGCATGACCCTATTTCAACACTTTGGGCACTCTGGCATCTAGATTCTCCTCTACTGGGCCAGGTTTCTGTCGGATTCAACAACAAGCACAAGAAGGAGTCATTGTAGATTTGGTGGCTTCCCCAAATAGGGGAACCTGAATATAGATCCCAAAGTGCTGTAATCCTCCCTATAGGGACACCCTAAACGACACCCCCCCAATTTGGTCGACCCCCCCTTTTTAACCAAAACCCTAAAGCTAGGCTCCCATATCAGCAGCCGGGCTCCACTCTAAACCGTGCGGGACCTGGAGCTCAGAACATGCAGGACATCCTCGTGGATGGCAGAAAGATGAGATCCCTAAAGGTTTAGGGATTAGGGTTTAGGGATTAGGGTTTAGGGTTTAGGGTGAAGCCTGAGTCGGGAAGTTACACCAATTTCCTAGGGCTCCAGTTATAATGCCCCCTTAAGTAGATAGAATATGGGGTCTTAGGGGATCTTGTTATGATAGGCCCAAGGCCACATTCTATCTACTTAAGGGGGACTATACCTTTTTTCTGGGCTCTGGGCTTCATCTACTCTACAATTACGTAGCTCAGTAGCCTACTATTTACGCTACTGGAAGCCCTAGGGATTGATCAAGTACTTCGCCTCAGTCGACATGCCCTGCAATAATGCGTATTAGGTTGGTGGCTTGGATGTGTATTCAGTTGCTTGCTAGCAGAAAATGACAGAAGGCTTCCGTAAAGATTGGAGCAACCTGGCGATGACACTGGAATAGGAACAATAAACCGTCTAACCCCAAGATCTCATCTCGCATGGTCCTGGTGAGCTGCCGTGCGTCGCAAGACGCGTCTTATAAGAGAACTGAACCTGCAAGTTGGACTCCTTTGATCCTCAGAGACGTATACCCAGAGAAACTGAAGTTGGTTGGAATGGAAAGAATCACCCCCAAAGGAGCCAACTTGGGAAATTTCCACCAACCGTTTGCTGTCGAAGTCCACACCCAAACAGATCCACGTTTGCAGGAAGTAGCTTGCAGGATTGAAGGGCTTAGGGCTACACCCCAAAGCCTAAACCCAGACGGGGCTCAGAGCTTAGGATTCGGGGCTCAGCGTTTATGTCATGGGCTTCCCCTGAGGTTTCGCAATTGGATGCTGTGGCTTGCAATAACAAGTCACCCGAACAAATGACAGCCATGTCTAATTCGGTCTTCCATTTTACATGATTAAGGGTTCCTATAGGGTTAAATAGGCTTGCATACGGTTCCCTAGAGGGTTATGTAGGGTGATAGATATAGGGTTACATATCAACAGTACCACCCCCATATGGGTTTGTTCAGCTACGACTTGGAAGAAACTGCTTGATGCACCTTGAGGTTGTACGTGGAATGGGTGCATAGACTTCGGGTGCAGCGCCGGCTCAGGGTGGACTGCAGAACGGGCTCTGTACGGCAGTCTTTACAATCCTCGTAACGCAGCATTGATCTGCGAAGGGCGCGCGCGAGCCCGGGCAACCTCCTAGACAGACGACAACTTCCCGGACTAGGCAGAAGGCACTTGAAATGTAGTCACATTCTTACTATATTTTACGATGAGTGCCAATACTGGTACAGTAGTAGTCTCAAAATTACCGCTGCTACTAACATTTTTCTAACTAATACATTTGAATCATGGAACTTGGTCATGCATCTACATGGCAGCTCTACAGGGTTTAGGTGTTAGGGGGCCTTTTTGTGGGGATCTGAAAAAGCTTACCCAAATGGCCATTATGGGAATAAAAAAAGACATGTAATAGACTTACAGGATATCGAAATAATTTCCGTCAGCCTGCGCATGGGCCCACTTATACGACCACATTGCATGTGCGGTTTCGGACGGCAATCTTAGCCTAAACCCGTCCCCGACATCCGAAGTACGGACCTCATGACTATGGTTTGACTCTTTACAGGCCTTGTAGGCATTGGGTTACCAAAAAGCCTCTTGTGACCAAGAATAGTTATTCTCTGCTCAGCCCCTTTTAGTCCTCGTACCAAACCTCTCTTTAAACTTTATCCTGTCTACCCCTTGATAGCCTTTACCCAAATCCACTAACTAGCTGAACCCCAAACCCTGAACCCTCAAGCTCAAACCCTAAATAGCAATCTCTGTTTTCTTTTCCGTTATCCTGTTATAACCCTATATTATCCCTACATATCACTATACAACCCTATTATCCCAATATGATCCCAATACAATCCCAATAAAACTCTATATAATCCTACATGATCCTATATAACCCTATATAATCCTATATACCCCTATATACTCCCAATCTAACCCTATATAACCCTATATGATCCTATATAACCCTATATAACCCTATATAATCCTAACCCTAAACC
>CAJNIZ010007202.1:0-18761 GCA_905231905.1 Symbiodinium pilosum
CAGCATGTACAAGGACAAAGATGGTACATTGTTGATTGTTCATGTGGATGATGTGCAAGGCATGGGCAAAGAGCATTGTCACTGTCTCAGGAATTTGGTTACAGCGCGCAAGAAGAAGTGCGTTGTTTTACTGGAAGGACCGTTCCTACTCGCTGCAGATTACGTTCGTGGTTTTTGCCTTGACACAATCAAGTTTCTCAAGAGGAAGTTCTCACACTTCATTCACAAGTTATCAAGTTGCATTGATCCCAAGTATATCCAGAAGCTTGAGGAGTTGTTTCGCCTTACACACAGGAAACCAAAAGCTGCTCCTTGCGGAAACGACATAATGAAAGTTGATCCAAATCCAGTATATCTTGATGTTGAAGATCACAAGAAGTACAGAACTGCAATTGGCATCTTGTTGTACCTCTCAGGAGATCGGCCTGATATTCAGTTTACAGTCAATGTGTTGAGCAGTGGTTGAAGAGACAACAAAAGCAGTTGGAACATTTGATCCTGTATCTCATTGGTACAAGAGATTTGCACTACGTGTTCCCAGGGAAAGCTGTTGGTACAAGCGTTCTGAACTTGAAAGCAAATAGCATTTTGCCTGATTGTGATAATGATGATCCTGAAGTTTCCCAGGAAGTTGAGGAAGCCACACACTTGCTGGAAGTTTTCACAGACAGCGATTGCGCCTCTTGTCATGGTACAAGACGCAGTACAAGTTGTGCTGTTCTAGCCCTGAATGGTTCCGTGGTTTACTCATACAGTCGCAGGCAGAAAGTTGTTTCGCTATCATCTGGAGAAGCAGAGTGCTATGCAGCAGCATCTGGTGCAAGTGAAGGTGTATACCTCAAGAACATTGTGCAGTTTCTCACAAGAAAACCTGTTCGTTTGGTTTTGAGATGTGATTCTCAAGCAGCGCGTGGCATGATACAGCGACAAGGAGTCCAAGGAAGAGTAAAACACATTTCTCTGAAAGTTCTGTGGTTGCAAGATCTTTGCCAATCAGGTATTTTGTCAATTACTGCAGTTCAAACAAGATACAACTTGGCTGATATTGGCACAAAGTCGTTGACAGCAAGCCGTGTCAGATTCTTGCTATCATTGTTCAGATTTTTCACAGGAAATCCAGATTCACATGAAGCAGTTGGTTTGCAGGAACAAGCAGAACAGTTGGACATTGAAGCGTTGCAAGTTTTGAGAGCATTGTGCAGAGATTCAGAATTTCACAGGCGTGATCGAAGCGTGTTGAGAAGTTTGGTTGACTCCGTGCGTGGCTCAAACAGCATCAACAGGTACTTCAACAACAGTCCTACCAGGAACTACAACATTGCTAACGACAGTCGCAGTTGCATGTTTGCGTTGTTGGTTTCAAGTTTTCTCACTGGAAGTACAGTGACCTCGCATACTACAACCATGGAGCAAGGACCAGCAGATCCTTTTGCAGGAATCAGGTCGTGGTTGCTCCAGCTCCTGTCGCACTTAGCTGTGGTTTTGTTCACGTTCGCTGTGTGGTGGTGTGAAAAGAGAAAGAAAAAGGAAGAGAAGGTAGAGAAGAAATATCCAAAAGGAAAGATTACCAAGAAGAGAAAGTACCGCCGCAACAGAAGTTTGGGAACAACAAGCTCGCAGGAAGCAAGACAGGAGGAAGAAGAAGTGAAGAACAAGAAGAGGAAGAAAATGAAAGCAAACCGGAAGAAGAGGAAAAGCCAAGCAGCTCAAAGGAAAGAGCAAGAAAGTTTGAAAGGCCAGGAGAAAGCAAAGATGAGGAAGAAGAAAAAAAAACAGGAAGTTGAAAGAAGCGTTGGAGGAAGCCGTTGCACAAAACGAGGCAAATATCAAGAAAATTGAGGAAGCAGAAGAAGCAGAAAGGAAGAAGCAGGAAGCTGCAAGGAAGATTGCAGGAATTGGAAAAGAAAGAAATGAAGAAATGGAAAAGCGTGCTCAGGAGTTGCAGAAAATGAAGGAGGATGCAGAAAGTATCAGGAGAGCGCAAGCAGGAAAAGTTGAACAGTTGCAAATGGAAGCGCAAAGAAAGAAGGAAGAAGCAGAGGAAGCAGAGAGGAAAAGACAAGAAGCAGCAAACGATTTCCAAGGAAAAGGCGAAGGAAAGAAAGGAGAAGGAAAACAAGCGCAAGGAAAGTCAGAAGGAAAAGAAGGAAAGAAAGGAGAAGGAAAGTTTCAAGACAAAGGAAAAAAAGGAAAGAAAGGTGAAGAGAAAAGAAATGGAGAAGGAAAGAAAGGTGAAGATAAAGGAAAGGAAGGAAAGAAAGGCGACGGAAAGGAAGGAAAGAAAGGAGAAGGAAAGTCGCAGGAAAAAGGCGAAGGAAAGAAAGGTGAAGGAAAGAAAGGAGAAGGAAAAGAAGGAAAAAAGAAGTGAAGGAAAAGAAGGAAAGACAAAAGGAGAGAGAGAGAGCAAGCGACCCAAGAGTACAACCAACAAAGGTCACAGGAAAGAAGCCAAGCCGACAGTGAAGACAGGTCACTCCAAGTGTTCAAGGATTGGTATGGCAATGTCATTCGCAGGTACGCCTACTTCGTCGAGCATGGCCACTCGTGGGAGTATGACAAGAAGGAAAAGAAGTATCGGTGGCTAGGAAAAGATCATCCTTACAAAGGAGGAAAGACAACCGAGAGAAGATCCATGTGGCTTGTGAAATGGCTACGTGAGAAGATGGCCAGCGATTATGTGACCGCTACTGAGATGGCCCAGGAGCTAAGCCGCCTTGGCTTTGCAGCTATTTCGCTAGACTGGGAGAGACCCTTTTTGGGCTCTCTATTCCATATGCCTGGTCCTCTGTGATACAGGGGAAACCTGGGCCGATGAAAATCCGGCTATGCTGAGAGTCCTTCTCGTTTCGAGCAGGGCGATAGACTGCAGAGACCTCTCCGCCCGCCGGGGGGGACACGCCCGTGTCTTTTTTCACGGGCATAGAAGTGGAGAAGTCCTGGGCCCCTGACCCTTGTCTGAGTCCTCTCCCAACAAGGTGATAGCTGCGCTAGAACTTCTGGCTACGCTGATAGCCGTGAAGCTATGGGTGCCTGATTCTGAGCGCCCGCAATCACGAGGATGCTATACGCGGCTTCACGGATAACCAACCAAATGAGGAGCTATTGAAAAGGTCCAACGAAATTTTCGTCCTACTTGATACTCATGGAGATGGCCGAAGAGCTATCTTCGAAGAGGTGCGATATGCACCTCACCTGGATACGCAGGGACCTCAGCCAACCCGCTAGCGGATGACTTCACCAACGAGAAATTTGATAGTTTTGAGGCCAGGTTTCGAGTTCCCCTTAAGGGGGAGGAACTGAAGTGGCGAGTGCTCGATAAGTTGTTGGGCCACGTGGATGGCTATTACAACGAGCTATCTGCGAGAAAGGAGTGCAACAGGCGGGGACCTGCTAAGAGATTCGGGAAGTCACGAAACCTAAATCCCTGGTAGCCCGAAGTGGCTATGCAAGGGAGCTGGCCTGCCGAAGGCAGGAGTCTGTCTGCTCTCGGGATATGCTGGGATTTCGCCGCTCCGATAAAGAGAGCCGTCCGTGAGCTAGCGAACTGTGAGCTGCGATAGATGGCTTATTTTGATATACGGAATTTGAATATCTTTTGATTCGAGTATATATATATGTATATATTTGATGAAGCTAGCGAAGCAAGCTATATTTCCTGTCAGGACTTCCCTATTCCTCGTGGAGGAGAAAGGAGGATGGTGGTGGGAGATCAGGATGGAACTAGTGCACGGCCCAGAACTTCTCTGGTTCTTCAAAGCTGGCCTTTTTCACCAGGGGGGCGAAATCAAGGGAGTGATGGGCTTGAGCCCTGCAACCTTCAAGCCCCCCTTCAAAGCTGCGTTCAGAGCAACCCAGAGAAAAAGGAGCTGCGTGCTCGTCCGCTGTTGTGGTAGGTCTTGGACGAGCAGTGCAACCGCAGAACTAAGTAGTGTGTTTTGCGCTAATCCGCAGCCTTTTGTGCTTGAGAAACAGTCTTGCCTGCTTTAGCCTTGAGTCCAGCAAGGTAGTGTTAGGCTTCGCACCCTAGCCTCGGGACAGCAGACCAGCTCACAAGCCTAGCCTTGCGAAGGTTAGTGACATGTCCGTCACGCTGCATTGCATGTCACGCATGTTTCTTGAAACATGGGTTCAAACCAGCGAGCGCATTTTGCTGACCCACCCACCGCTCCCTCTGTTCGCACGCAGCGCAATGCACATGCGCTGCAACACGCATTCCATAAGGCACGCACTGCCTGTGCATACGCATCTCAACTCACCACGTTTCACAGAAGGGGGTGTAGAACGCATTCCCTGAATACGCACATTTCCGAAACAACTCGTGTCAACAAACGGATTAGCTGTCCCAGTGTTACTGCAGTAGCCCGGTTTGATGCACGCAGAAGGAACATGCTTGGAATGCCCAAGCCCGAGTGCTTGGTTCTTGCGTTACTGTAGTATCAAAGCCTACGCTGGATAGTTAAGCCCAAAAGCAATCCCTTTTTTACGGTTTTCACGGGGGCGAAATGGACAGGCCAAAGAGCTTGAAACTTGTCAGCCTTTAAGGCGCCTTAAAGCCACGCGCAAAGCTTGATGAGCTGCAAAATTATGTGATTTTTGATTTGCACTGATGTAGATGTATTTGTCGCAGGAAATTTCCATGTCTTTACATCTAATGATAAGGCATGCTATACATTCCTATGGTTTTTCCAAATATGCATACGGCAGCATACGGCCTTTGCTTGTGTTCAGTCGCGCGCATGATGCGTGGAGTGTGCATCTGTCCGGCTATATTAATTTCGAAGTGTATGAAGAAACTTGGGGGAATAGCAGTCGGTTGAGGTGTCATCACTCGCGGTGTTCGGATTGGTTGGGACGTGCTCAAGGGTAGTGTTGCTACGGCTGTTATGACGCAAGTGCCTGCGTCAAGAAGATCCACAAAGGGACAACAATTGCGTAAAATGAAAAAACAGTTTGTTCAAAATGTATGTGAGTGCATTACAAGTGAGCCACCACATGCATGAAGTGCACATTGTCATGGAGTCGGTTTCATGAATGACAGATGAATCACAATTTCGAAGCAATTTCCAGACGATGCAGCATATTTTTAAAGCTAAACTTGACGAGTGTTTCAAATGCGCATGGAAGTGCAAGTGGAGCTTTCCCAGATGTTGATGGGCTTTGGAGCTGTTTCCTGACTCGTTCATGTTGTTTGCAGCATGAAGCAGTTGTACGCAGGGATGCATGATCGGAAAATTTCGGGAAAAAAACATACGTTCATTGTACTGATGATATCCTCAAACATCCTTCCGTAGGCGTCACATTCTTACCGGCACCTTCCAAACATGTAAATGTGACATGTAACCCGTATGAGATGTAATCACTTATTGTTGGACATGTAGTTCCATTGGCCTATGCGCCGTCAATGGGAAAAGAAAAGGCCTCATGACACAGTTTTGCAATTTTTGTTGTGCCCAGCTGTGCAGCTTTTTGAAACGGGTGAATGGTGACTGGTTTGTTCCGCTTCGAGGATGAATGGGACCTGCTCGAAAAGCTTCCGGTGTTTGCCTTGACATCAGTGTTTTTTTTACCAGAAGTTGTTCAGTGTGTTAGATATTAGCGGGATTAATTTGCATCGTTGTTTCTAAAGGTCTGCTCGTTACCGGAACTGGGCAAAGTCCCCCTCGATTGCTGTGTGTCCTCCCGCTTGCTATTGCGTCGTGTGCTTCATTCATGTAACACATCGCTTAGGTGAAAGAACTTCGCCGACAGGTGGGCGTGAATCACAGTGTGAGACTCAACAGATCAACATGTAATGTTTTTAGACTGCCACCATGCAGGCTGCACGGAAATGTGTACCATTGACGCAGCACCCTGGTTGCAAACATTGCGTTGTCGTTTCCTTTATGTTTGTTTTTGGAGGTGCTGAATGATTAATGCGTGCATTCATGATATGAAGCTTGAGGCATTTTTTTCGTAAAAGCGTGCCGTGCGGTTTGGCACCGGGGGTTGGGCTGTTTGCAGCAGCGCCACTACGGCAAAACTTTGGTGGAAGCTCAGGATTTCTACGGCAGTCGAGAAGAGCGACTTGTGGGAAGCTTTCCCGTTGGTGTTGTTAGAAACAGTCTGATTATTGGTCTGCGCGTTTTTGCCCAGGTGTTGCAGTGTTGTACCATTCGATTTTGGTTGCTGAGGATCAACCTGATCATCAAAGCTGGACCGGTGCTGGACCAGTGCCCCGATGCATTGAGCGTGTTGATGGGAATGCTCCATTCGATCCTTTGGGTGTCAAGGCTTGTGCGCGTTTTTTGTTGTAGATGTCCTCTTGGGCTTTGAATCATGGCTCGCAGATCTGGCCAGGTATGATGTTAGCGTTGGCGTCAAGGACCGATTGCCATGAAACTGCGCAGATCACAGTGGATCTTGTCCACGCAACATGGCAGGTTTTTTTTTGTGGTCATTTCTCGTGTGGTTGCCTGCAGGTTCACTCTTACTGTTGTCTGTGTTCATCACTGCTTGCATGTGTGTTACCAGAGCAAGCTTGTGAATCTTCAGCTACAGGAACGGTGAACAGTGCTTGCGCGCAGGTTTGGACGGCTGAGGCTGTGGACAGTCATCAGCCAGGCTTTGTTTATACTTGGGTTTATCAACAAGGAAGATAGCATGGGGAAAGCGTGGTGGCTTGTGCAGATTGTGACAGAGTAGCAGCAGCTTTCAAAGACGCAACCTATAACCTTGATGATGGGCTGCCTCGTACAACTTGTTGTTGAATGTCCTACAGTTTCAGTTTTATTCTTATCAAGATGCTTGCTCGCATGCAGGTCTCAACATTTGTGGTGCATCCGTACAGATTAAGAGCAACACCTCGAATGTTTAGCCTTGGTCAGGGCCATGCCTTGTAGTTTTGTTTGAGACGCCAGAGCGGGAGGATGAGTTGCGCCATCCGCCCACGTGCCGTCGCAGGTGTCAAAAATCCAGCAAAGAAGGAGAAAGACAAGTGCCTCGCCTGCCTGATAGAAAGAGCGCTGGCCACTCTTGAGCCCGGTCTTGGCGAGGAAACTGAAAAAAGACAAAGGACGGCCAAAAGATGTCAAAGACGTGGATAAGGCCAAAAAGAAGAAGACAGGCGTTTCCACGTTCCTCCTGGCACATTTTCAGAACGGTCGCCAGCATTCGAAAAGCAGTCTTTTGTTGCGGACTAATAAAGTGGGTGTCTGCATGCATCTTCAAAACTGGACTTGCTTGATTTATTACTCATTGTTAATGCTGTCGAAGGAGCCAAAGAGCCGAACTCGTCAACTAGTTCGCATGTTTATCGCAAGGAACTTTGTAGCAAAGACAGACACGCATCAAGTCATCAAGTGCGAGTGCAGGCGGGTCATCTCCAAGCGAGGAGGCCTTCATCTGGACTAGTCATGCTGTTCTTAAAATGCGTTTCCCACGCATTCTTAGACGGGGCATGCCGGCGCTCTTGCTTTTGCAAAGCGACGTTGTCTGGATGTTGCCATTTTGGGTCAGGTTTCAGAGCACAAGAAAAAAAAGAAGAAAAGAAGCAAAAGTCGCCGCAAAAAAGGCCGTAACAATTTGCAGAGATTAGATTCACTTCTACATTTGGTCTGGGAGTCACCCCTAAGCCTCTTGTCTAGAGGCAGAGGGCCTAGGCAGCCTTCAACCATAGAAGCTTAAGGGATCTTTGTTTTTGGTCCGGCTTAAATTGTTCAATGACAGGGCAGTCCAATCTATTCATACTTACTTTGTTGGATTTGATTCCCTTTCGCTTGATTGGATAGGATGGCCGTTGTTGTCCGGGCCGACCGCAGGTGCTTCTCGCAGCCCTAGTTTGACTATGATGCTTCCAGCCGGCGCTTGCTGCTCAGTCAGCTGGCATGGCAGCAGAAGCATGCAGTACAAACAATCAGGACCAGAGGTTCACGCGCTTTCTGAGTGTGTTGCTAGCTTTCTGGCTTGTCAATCCAACCTGTGTGTCAGGTTGCTTGTTTGATTGTTTTCAATTCTATTGCATGGCAGGGTCTCGGTTGGTGGATTTGCATCTTTAGCAAATTAGGGTCTGTTGGCATGTTTGTTGCTTGCAGATGAGGGTCTTGATTTCTGCCCGCTGCCTGAGGGCCGATTGCTTAGTTCTGTTTGCCTGGTGTTGGTTGATTGTTGGTTTGGCTGTTGGTATGCTGAGAACAGACTTGAAAGCTAACATACGTCCTGCCTGGCCGAACTGATGTATGACTGTATGACTTGCAGAGAATGCAGTCAACATGTTGAAAGGTCAGGAAACTTCAGTAGTCAGAACCTTACCAACTAGTAGCCCACACAGCGCGCAAGGCTTGGAAGATGGCCTTGAGGCTCTCTACACCTTGCGTCACCTTGCGTGTCTGCCTGTAATTGTAGTCGTTTCGCAGCATGAGCATGTCCCAAATTTACAGGCTGAAAAACCCGAAGCTGCATGACAGGAGTGAGAATGCAATCGCTGCATTCAGCCCAGACTCTACTAAGACTTCTGTCCAATGGGTGCTGAATGGCAGACAAGGCTTTCTGTAAATGCAAAATTTCATTTGGACCCATGCCTATATCTTTAGCAGACATAAATTGTGTCATGCACATTGTGCGCACAACTTGCAAGTCACTCTTAAGACATCACGGATTGAGGACCTTTCCTTGTTTTGTTCTCGTGAACCGATGAGGTAGAGAATGGAGCCGTGCCTGCCAGCTATCTAACTGGATGAGAATGATCTGAGTGCTTGACCGTAGCTCGTTTGAGGGGTAACTGCTGCCGACTAGAGTCCGACTAGTAACCAAAAACAAGCACTCGATTCTATGACTGCCAGACTTCCAACTTCCTCACTGGAGCAGCGCCTAAATTGCTGCTGCACGTCGTGCACGTACCTATGTGTTCTCTTCTGTCATGCAAGATGCACGCTGCTGGAACCGAAGGCTTTCGCAAACAGAACTTTGAAATTCGCCCGTAGATTGGCAGCTGACTGTTTGCAATCATAAGGTCAAAAATCGGATTGTAGAACAGTACAGTTCTCATGTCAGGACAACCATCCTGGAAACAAACTGACCAACGTCTATGCAAATTGTAAAAGCAATGTTCCCAAGCGGTTCGGAGGGCTTCGTTCCACAAATCGTAACGCGTCTTAACTTGTCACCTCCTCAAACTGCATAGGCACTCTGAGCTCTGGACGGCGTTAGACGCATTGTGATAGGCTCAATACAAAGCTGACTTCCATACTACGTGTCTGAACACTGGAACTTCGTCGCGGCCTGCCTGTGAGCATGCAGCCTCATTCTTTTGGGACCGTCAGCGTGCTGCATATACCCTCTGAGTTCGAGGCTGTAGATGTCTTGTGGTAGCATAAAAGCAATGCAGGTTTTATGAAAATGCCTCTGAAGACCAAAGCGAAGCGAAGCACAACATTTGAGAGACTTCCGTTCCTGCAGTCCAGGTGCTGCTACAAGCCTACGAGAATTGGACTCTAAGAGCCGAGATGACCTGTTAGAGTGCATGGCCGCTTAACAGAGTCGCTGTCTCACCATCAGCTGAAAACTCTCAATCAGATTGGCGGCTTCAGCAATCAGGTAACCAGCCTCTGCATTCCCGCTCTAGGATTGTAGACTGGACGTCCATCTGCAAGCCCCTATGCAGCACCTCAAACTAGGCGTGTTACAATGGGCCTCGGGACCGAGAAAGCACATATCCTGGTCGGTCTGTGCAGATCACAGCAGATCTCAAGGCTCAGCAAAATTATTCTGAATCTTCCAAAGCTATCTATAGGGCTGAGCCAAATTTTCCTTATTGAGCATGGAACACTTTGTGATGAAATAATGATTGGTACTCCGCAGCACAAAGCCCTTTTTCAAAGCGATGGCAGACTATGTGGATGTCTTCAGACAAAAGAGAGGCCAATCTATCTTGCACCAGAAGGATTTGAGCCCATACCCGTTCCAACCTGATCAAGAGCCCCATTTGCTTGAAGTATTTTCTGAATTTTCTGATTAGACTGGGCTGGTGACCAAGCATCCTGTGAATTGGCGGGCAATGTCCCAGAGGCTCTGGACCTGGTACCGTACTATTCCCACCACACGAAGCCAGAAGAATCAATACTGGCTGCTTGCTACTTTTGCCCCTCCTACAACTTTTCTCCGGCACATGCTGCCAGAAGGCTGGACGAATTTCGATTTTGCGAATTGTTAGTTTGTCGATGCTGGGACAAACAGTGAATCGTGTCAGTACTTTGATCCAGATCGCTCAAGCCGCTGACCAGAAGTGCAGCTCACTTTTGCCTTCTATGCTGGGTTTTCATAATTTTTCGGCACTCAACGGTACAGGGCATCGGCAGCTGAAAGCGCTGGGCACATCAGTGCTCATGCAGGCCCAACATCAGAACAAACATGTGCACTCCCAGGCTGCCAGGGTTTCAGAACTGGGCGAGGCAGTGCCTTCAAGAAATCAATTTCTCGGCTGTGCTTAAAGAAGCAGACGGGACCTGCGGCCAACTAGGCCTTCAGGGATGCTGGCCGTGGGGCTTCACTTCAGCGGCCTTTGGCTCGACTGGGAGGAATCAAAACGGTTTCGCAATGTTTCGCATCTTTCCTTCGACTCATCCTCGCCGCTTACATGTAGGTTCGTGGGAGCAACAATCCTCTTCACTTGTGCTGATGGGTGTGCGCAGTCTAGGCATTCTAGGCAAAGAGAGGCTTTTACAGTGGCGGCGGTCCTGCATGCGGCCCTGCTCGGAAGGGGTGCTTCGGTGGGAACAGCAGTGGCTTTTTTGGGGCATTGTTCTTAAGAAATTTAAGCGCCCCACACAATCCGCTTCCGCTTGGCGGGGAGTCAAGGTGAAATGGTATTGGAAAATCTGCTTGTGCAAAAACATGATAACTGGGCTATATGCTCAGTGGATTTTGGCAAGCGGGACTCAGAGATCGCACCTTGAAGCACATTGTCGGCATGAGGAGCGAAAACATTGTTCTTCGTCTTTCAGTTCTACCTTCACAGCACTGTCTGAATCTGGATCATCCTGAGGCCCCTTTGCAGCTTGCCAAGACTGAAGCAGGCAGGGGGATCGTGTTTGTGCAAGGCAGTCCCGTTGCATAGCAAGTGGCATTGTTTCCATTTGTATGGTTAGTGCCTGCGCATGTCTGCCGCCTGCCTCTAAAATGCTGCCAGGCAAAGGTGGTGCCTCTCGCAGCCCAAGCTTGACGATGATTGCAGACGTCCCTGCTCTTGGTAATCTCACGCATGTCGCAGTGGCAGAACTGTGTGCAGGGTGGGATTGTGTCGTGTGTTGGTCATGAGCGCAAGGTTCCGCAGGTGACCGACCTCGAGGCCTGGTGTGGCTTTCCAAAGTTGATAGGCTAAGGATCTAGATTCTCGCGGCATCTGCTATCATGCATGCTGGTTCAGCTTGCCATGATCTCATAGGCTGACGCTCCAACATGCTGGGCGTTTCCACCTGTATCCACAGGTCTGTGTCATTGAAAGTCAACAACCAGGCCTGGATTTGATTCCCATTGTGTTAATGCAGCGTAATTAGCATGCTTGACACTCAGCTGTTTTGAGTACAACTCACGTTCTGCAAACAGCACCCCAATATGGGTTGCTGATCTTAGACTTCTTTTTCTCATGACACTGTTTCTTCGCAACGATGCTTGCAGGCGCACTGGTTCCTTCACAAAAAGATAAACAGAAGTGCCCTGACAGCATTCCGGAAAGCAATGGGCGAATCCACTGAATCAACATGTTCTGTTTGATACTTGCAAAGCTGAGCAGGCAACCAAAGAAGAATAAGGACAAGGCAGAAGCTGAGAAAGCCAAGAAGAAGAAAAAAGGCCTTGGACCCAACGTATCTCTCCATGCTGAGCTGGTATTCAGCAGCCTTTTTGGCTGACTCCTTGGAAAGGGCGTTCTCGCAGTCCGAGCTTGATCGTTGCAGATGTGGTCACCTCAGCTGCTTTAGCATCGAGTCAGGGAGGTCCAGTTGGGGTCAGAGATTAACCAGGCGTAGCGGAGGTCGGACGAGGAATTCGAACCTGCAATTGCCATGTAACCTCCAACCCTTAAATGCATAGCAAACCCTCAGATGATACAGTGCCCACATCCTCAATAATATAAAACATAAGCTGGCGGGAAAAATGTGATTTATATACGTTATGGAGAGTCCATTGTTTGGCCAACCCCGGAGTGTCTTGATTCTTGGCAGATGTTGCTTCAAGTGTCAAGCTAAATCAATCTCCCAGCAGAGCATCAAATTACAAAACACCGCAAAGAAAGATTCCAGACTTGCAAGCTTGCAGCCACAGCCATAGACCTGCACTTCTGATGCTGCACAATTATCACGGTGTGTGTGTGATTGTGAAGTCAAAGGAATTTTGGGAGGAAAATCTACCTAGTCGGGCAGTTGACTTGGAAACTGGCAGTTGCGAAGTTGTCTTCCGTTTCCCATCCACCCGTCGCCTGTGGCCGTTTCAAAAGATCAAAATCAGGCTCCTTCAGCAGCCGCAGATGTCGACACAAGATTGGAGGCGCCTGCCCGGTTTTGATGGATAGGCCAGACTGAAAACGTGCTTGCACACTACTGTAGAAGTTCTTTGCAGTTCCCTGTAAAGGCAGACAAACAGAGTGAGGACAGTATGATCTTGAATATGCAGAACGTGTGGCGTCCCTTGTAGGACCTTCTTAAAACAGGTCTTGTTTAAGGCCAGGCCATTCAGGATGGCTCACGGCGATTGTGTGATCTCAGTGATGACCGCGCCTGAGTAGGCCAAGCCGGTCAGTCAGTACTAATAATAAATACAGAGAGAGGAGCGACAGAGAGAGTGAGAAAGAGAGAGATAGAGAGGGGCCTATAAGACAAACGGGTACCTAGTTCAACAAAACAGTAACCACCTTCCACACTAATCCAGCTGTTGCCTCGGGAGGGAGTGTCAAAAACATGCAGGGTTGTCTGGATCCCACACATGTTGATTACGGGTTACGTCAAAGTTCATCAAGAAGACATCGTACCACTGCGTCACTGCGGTTGGGATTTATTGCCAGGGCTGATCTGAATTTGGACTGAATTTTAAGGCATCTTGGTATGTACTGTCTGTGTGCAATGCTTTGTACGAAATGAAGGACTGAAAGCGGTTCAAGCGCGGACTGAAAGAGTTGTGCAACTGATTTCCACCGATTTCGGGGTGGCTCAAAATCACTTGGACGGATTGAGTCAGGGGTTTGCATTTAATTGGCACAAATTTGCATTTAATTGGTACCACTCGTTTTGTTCCCTGCTTCCTTACTCCCTGCGTTCACTCCCTCACTTTTGCTTGCCCACTCGTCCACCACGCTGCCCGCCCTAGGTTGTGTGTCCACGTCGATGAAAGCGGTGGCGTCTACTTTGCCCCAGTTCTATGGGTGCCTCTGGCTGGCCACCGTTTGCGGACGCCATTGTGTGGATTGCCGCGTTGGTGAGGTTGCCCAAGTCACGATCTTGAGGTAGGTGGTGGGTGGGGGCCGGCCGGGGCGACGTAGTCAAGTTCGGTCCAGCAGGGTGGCCAAGCCTCCACCCGACCATCGCCCCCCTGCACTGCGCGAAGGCCTTTGACGGTGGCGAGGGTGGCACCTTGTCAAGAGGCTAGCTAGAGTGAGTTAGTCGTGCATGGCTGAGGACATGAATGAGTTGAGAGAAGCCGCTGCTACGCCGCTTCCTGCCGCCATTGAGGTAGATGACGACATTGCCAATGTTCCTCAGGCTACCGGTAATACGGGATCCCCGACTAAAAGGACCAGATGGGATGAACGGCCGGCGGGGCCAGGGATCACACTCGCAGATCTCACCGCAGCCCTAGCTCCTCTTGCGGCTGGCATGCGTGACCTGCAGAAGGAGGGCTTCAAGGACATGCGCGCCAGGATGTCGGCAGTTGAAGAACAGGTCACAGCGAAGGTTGGCCAGGCGCTCGACATGGTCAAAACGCTCAATGACCGCCAACAAGCTCAATCCAACCGCCTCGACAAGCTTCAGGCTGCGGTCGAAGAACAACAAGACCGTGACAGATCGCAGGAGGACATCAAGGAAGTCCTCAGACGGATTGACTTCCTGGAATCGGGGCAGACCGCTGGTGCGGTTTGGCGCCCGCAATTCTTTGAGGGCGACCCCCCTTGATGTGGCCAGGGCACCTGCCTGGACAGATGGGATGAAAGTACAGAAGCCGATGATATCGTGCGCGTTGCCCGGGACTTTGCGGATAAGGCGCAGCTGGATGTTGACATGTCGGATGCCTTCTCACCGGGGCGTCAACGTGGCTTCGTGGTGATACCCTTGATGCCCAGACTGGGAGAAGATCGACTCCGATTGCAGCGGAGAGCGATCCAGTCTGTGGAGATTGTCTGCAAGATGGCCCAGGCAAGTGGAGCGGTGGAAGAAGCTGGCAGGGGTAGGGGCCGCCCGCAGGATTGCAAGCGCCGCGTCCTGGCTGGCTCAATGGACTGCGAAATTGGAAATGGACAGGAAGGTCATTGCGGACCGCTGGCAAGGAGCGCCATGCCTGGGAAATCCAAGTCAAAAGGGAGTGTTGACCCCGCCTCCGGCGTGACTGCCAGAGAGCGGCTGAACCGGGAGCCAGGGATGGCTACCTTTGAGGTTCGGTTAGCAGTACGCCCAGGGAAGGCGACTCTTTGGCAAGGCGTGCAGGGAAATCAAGATCATCAGCTGCGAAGCCAGGTGGAAGTGTTGCCCAAGAGCTGTACAGAGAACACAAACTGCAGACCCACAGAGGAGCCTTCCGGATCGAGGCTGTGTGATGTTCGCAGTCGGCAGACCAGAGGACAAGGCAGAACCAGGAAAAAGCAGGAAAGGTGCGCCTCTCTTCGCCCGAAAGAGTTGGTGAGGTGTTAGGTCCGTTGCCTGCGCTCGGCTTGAACAAGTGGAAGTCGTTGCTCTGCAAGACGTCTCCTGTCAGGTGGGAAAGGTAGTGCGGAGTGGAACAGTGTTATGGGGGAAAACAATACGGACTGGAGAGGCAGGCAGTCCGTAGGAACTATGGGAGCATTGTACACAAGGAAATGGGCAAGCGTGCGCTGGGGGTAGTAGTGAAGGCCCCGGCAGGCAAGGTTGGGGTCCTGAGTGTGCACCTACCCCCCAAGGCAACCATTGCTGAGACTGGAGTGATCACGAGTGAGGAGCGACGTGATTGCCATGAAACAGCAGCATGTTGCCTTCTTCGGGGACTTGAACGAGACCTTTGAGCGATGAGATGGTAGGCCAAGAAAACCAACATCCTCAAGCACAAAACCTCCAGAGGCGCCATCGTCCTGCAGCGGATGCAAGAGCGAGGTGTAGAACCATTAGAGCAGGACATTGCCACTCCCACCAACCCAGAAGACTAGAGTATGTGTTCCTAGAAGAAATGCTTGCAGGAGAGCAGGGAGGCGTGCGCAAGCTCAGGCACGTGGTGTCCAGTGATCGTGACACGGTGGTGGTGCAAGTGTGGGAGGGTAGGGCGGAAAGGCACGAACCCCGACAGGAACAGAGCATCCCAGGGACCTAGACAGTTGAAACCGAAAGCAGTCGTCCAGGGAATCTTAGAAGCAGGGAGCGAAGTGCGAGGAGATGGCCTACATCAACTGCAGACGATAGCCAGGAACATCACTGAGCCGAAACAGAACCCCTTCAAGTACAGAGAGAGCAGGGAGATCAAGAGAGCACGCGCCGACGCCATGAGGGTGAAGCGCATGCCGCAAGCCAGAACATTATCGAAGCAGGTGTGGAAGCTCAAGAAGGGGCGCGAAGAGGAGTGCGGAGTGGCGGCGGGAAATGCTGCAAGAAGTCCTACAGAACAACTGGCGTGCACTTCCCTCAAGCTGTCAAACTCTTAAGCGAAGAAAGAAGACACATGGTGTCAGAGGAAGGTTGGGAGAAGCAACTCCAGGCGCATTTCGAGGGGATATTCCACGAGCAGGATGGAGTCAAGGTAAGGGAGCAAGTTCTCAAAAGCTGGCAGCAGTTGGAGAAACAACGCAAAAGCCAGCCATGGAAACCTTTTCTTTAGGCTGCGAGCGGTTACGCCCAAGTGGAAGGGTGGCAAGGCCACGGGGCCGGACGGAGTGGCTCTTGAAGCACTGAAAGTCATGAGCCAGCACGAGCGTTGGGAGCATGTAATGGTTGAGGAATTTAGAAACGCGCTATATCCCAAAGACAGTTGCCCCCAACAATGGGGTTCCGCCCGGCCAATTACCCTTTCCAGTAGCCTCCTCAAGATGCAGTCGCAACTTATTTTGCAAAATAGATGTGGCCAAAGCGTTTGATTCAGTGGCCCAGGACAAGATGGCTGAGTTGGTTGCCAAGAAGGTTGGGGTAGAAGGTCGAAAAGTTTAGGAAGCCAGACTGCGGGTCGAGGTGCTGATCAACACAGCCCTGTCGGTAGCGGTTGACGGGAGGGAGTACCCGGTGCAACAGTCGAACTCATTGCCCAGTCATCTTCGCGGCTATGGTTGGGCAGGTATTGAGAGGTATCGGGACCTATGCCTACACACCCCAATCGCGCGCCGCCCGGAACGCCAGACTTTGAGGCGTAGCTGTTTGGCTCGGTGTCGTGGGCCGGTTTGGTGTCGATGGGGTCGAAGCACCTTGTGGGGATGGGTGTTGAAAGGATGGTGTCGGGGGGCCCGGTGGCGGTGGAGTAGGTGGAAACATCGGTGAGCAAAAGCTGCCCGGTGGTGGGTGTGTTGGTGTCCATCCTATTGCGGATGGTTTTGGGTGCGGTTGGGGGGGTGGTGCATGAGTGGTATGTTGAGCGGAAATGGCGTAGATCGGCTGTGGTGGCGGTGGTAGCGGTGCATTGTGCGGTGTGTTGACCGCAAATCCCATCGGCCCGATGGGTCTGCTGAACTGTCCTGCATTCGGAAACATGTTCACGGTCGTAGTACTGATTTCAGACTTCCAGATCCTACAGCTTGAGCAGGCTCAATGCGTGATCAAAGGACAATCATGTTGCACTGCAAGCAGTTTGCGTTGCGTGAAAACTCATGTCTACACTCAGCTTGCAACCGAAGTCAATCACAAGTGTACGGCTCAGGCACTCTGTGCATGTTTTGTCGCCTGCGCGCCTGTGCTCATGGGGCGAAAATGGCGACCCCCTTTATGGTGAGATGGCCTGAGTGGAATCCCCACACGACCCCCCTTCTCGCAACGATAGCATGTTCCTTGCGTGTGTCCCTGAAATCGCATTTGTAATGCTGATGCTTTGAAAGGATTGTGCCGCAAACCACCATTCCATGCGTGTATGCTTTTGGTCGCTTGACTGCCTGAGCAAGGACCGTCTGCAAGCAGTAATGCGACCAGGGTCCAGGCGTGCAGCGGCCGTACACCGCCGTGGCTTGCACCATCTCCGTGCCCTCCACCTTGAGGTCTTGTGCGCTGGGCCGCGCCAGGTCTTCGGATAAGATGCCCAACAAACCTGTGGGACTTGTGCCATGGGCCCAGACGTATTCATAGTGGGAGCCAGTCTCTCCCTCCTCCATGCCGAAGGTGGTGCGTTCTTTCCCGTTCCAGGGAATAAAGAGTATCTGATGTACTCCTTCTGCAACTGCCATCACTTCGGAACTGATGTCGAGCGCTTGATCGCGCCTGCCGCTACTGAGCAAAATAGCCGCCGGCTCGGAGTATGTTGACTCCGGGACTCCACTCCCAGAACCCGGATAGCTGGGCAGCGTCGGTCACGCTGAACGATACAGGCTCCGGGCGCTCTTCCCGGCGTAGCATCACCGCTGGTTTGACCATCATCTGCGGGTGGTGGTGGTGGTGGATTGGTGGTGTTGTTGAGGTCCACCGTGTAGCTGGATGGTCGGAACCGTGATGGAGGCTGCTGCTGCGAGGGTGCGGCTTCCTGTGTGGACGGCGCCCCTGCCTCCATCTGAAGGTTGGCTGTGTCCCCCTTGTAAACCGCTGTGTTCTGGCGGCGCTCCATTTGCTCATCCTCTCCTCGGTCAGGTGCGGGTCTGGTGCCGGTGGGACCTGCTGCGGAGCACGAAGGCTCGGTCGAAACTGTGATGACTCGAAGATCTGGATCGATGAGCTCTGGGTCGGTGCCTGTGGGCTCTTCGCGCTCTGTGTCGGTCTTGGCGGCGGCTCCTGGATCGACGGTGGCGTTGATGCTGTTGCTGTGTGCGGCTTCTGTTGCGTTCCTTGGGGGATGGACGGCGCGTCTGCATCTCCCCTCGTGATGCTGTGGGTGGTTCGGAACGAAGTCTGATCTGGCTTCCAAAGGACGCGTGATGGTGGTGGGCTGTGTGTGGCCCAGGCTTGTGGGCTGCGTGGATCCACCTGCTCCTGCTTGGAGGTTTGGCTGCAGGATATTGTGTGCGTTGCTGCGCAACGCCTGTTGGTCCTGCGTCTCCAGCTGTGCCAAAACAGCCAACTGTCTCGGGGTGAGGGACGGAAAATTGGCCTGAGTGTACTCAGTTGGGTCCCTGGGCAGGGCTGTCTGTGCTTGTGCAGGGTGGAGCTGCGGCATCATTGGCGTCATGGTTGGTGCAGGATTGGCTTGTTGCTGAATTGTTTGGATTGCCTGCAACGTTGGGATGTGAAGCGCAGTGGGTGCTGGGTCGGTGAGTGGGGCTGCGAACGGCATGGTTGGCATGGGGAACTGTTGCTGGATGGCGGTCGGTGCCGGCGGTTGTTGTGTTGTGATCGGGGCAAAATGCGTGGTTGGTGGCTGCGCCAATTGCTGCATCTGTAGCGGATGGGGATTCCCCATGCGCGTGTAAAAGCTTTCCTGAGGTCCCGCGGACC
>CAJNIZ010007202.1:18861-46570 GCA_905231905.1 Symbiodinium pilosum
CTGGGCCTCACGGAGAAGAGGGCTAACTGGCTAGTGGCGTGGTACGGGAGAAGATCCGGGCCGGCGATGTTGCTGCTATCTGCCTGGACTGGGAGACCCCAGCACGCCCTTTCATGCAGCAAAGGCAGAAGCAGGAGCAGAAGCGGAAGCGGAAGCAGAAGAAGCAGAAAACGCAGAAGAAACAGAAGAAGCAGAAGAAACAGATGAAACGATGAAACAGATGAAACAGAAAAAACAGAAGAAGCAGAACAAGAAGAGGAGAAGAAGAGGACAAGAAGAGGAGAAGAAGAGGAAAAGAAGAGGAGAAGAAGGGGAGA
Source organism: Symbiodinium pilosum (assembly GCA_905231905.1). Lineage (NCBI taxonomy): Eukaryota > Dinophyceae > Suessiales > Symbiodiniaceae > Symbiodinium > Symbiodinium pilosum. Next base: position 19,179 of record CAJNIZ010007202.1, read on the forward strand.
AGAAGGAGAAGAAGGAGAAGAAGAATGAGAAGGAGAAGGAGAAGGAAAAGGAAAAGGAAAAGGAAAAGGAGAAGGAGAAGAAGAGGAGCGGCAGTAGTTCCACCGGCCCACGTTCAGGTTGCCCGCAAAGCTCCAGAAGCAACCGCTGACACAGCACAGGCAAAGCTTAGTATTTGTCGCAGGGTTAGATAGAAATGAAATAGACGTTGACGGATGCTGCTGGTTTGGTGGATGCTCCACGTTACATCCCGACAGCTACAATGTACTGCGATGACAGTGCTGGGTGTCGCCAGCAGGTGTAAGCAGTGTGCACAGGCAGGTGTTGCGGCAGCAGCAGCTTTGGGTTTCAATGTGCTGCCGAAACAGTCCAGCTATGCGCCAGCAGCTTACTTGTTGCTTTTCCTTTTGTCTCGTGCCGTGAAGGTGAGGACACATTCATGGGCAAAACATGATACACAAATTCGTGACAGAGGCTCTGCCTAAGCTGGGAAACATCCAATTTTGGGACTTGTGTCTGAGACGGACATCGTGGTGCACTGTCTTAACCGAAGCAAGGATCATGCATGGCAGGCAAGTTTGAGTGTCAGGTATGGTATCAGATGAGTCAAGAGAAAACGAGGCCGAATGCTCCAGCTCCAGGACTCCGACCATCGCTCAATGCTCCGCTGGATACCCAGAGGATTCAGAGGCTCAGGCTGGCCAGTGCTGGCCAGCATGCTAACATTGTACCTTTGCGAACACTTCCGTTGCACTTGGTTTGCTAGGATAGTGTGGAAGGCACTATGTGTCCGGGTGTTGAAATGAGGATGGCTTCTGCTGGTACAAGCTCTACCGCGCTGGGCCACCGTGTCTGTGTGCAGTATCTCTGCGGGGCCCTTGTCTTTGCTGACATGTGGTGCAAGTAAGAGTGAAGCAGCAAAGCTCATGTTTTGGCTGTCAAGCTGCCTCAAAATGTATGGCATGTTAGCACCAAGGCTTCACCCGGTGCGACCGTGGCAGCAATTGTCCAGAGGCAGTAGCTGGCAAGGGCTCCACCATGTGGCAGAATTGATTATCCACGATCGTTGCGTTGGGTCTGCCGCATGCTTCTGTTCCTGTTGCTTAGTCTCTAGAGGAGACGATGGATCATCACATATCGTCACACAACCCTGCATTTCAGCTTCAATGAAGCACAGATGATGATGAGAGTTTGCAGGCGCACATCATGGACCCCGAAGAAGAGATGCCGAGCCCTTGAGGAAGTGCTCAGGAACTTGCTGCTTGTGTAGAGGCACGACTTGTTGACTTGGGCAGTAAGTCTTGAGCAGCTACAAGGCAGGTGCTAGATGCCCCAGAGAGAAGACTAGCTTGGCATCCAAGGCGAGTCCGCGCAAAGTTCAAGATGCAGGAGTGCAACCAAGGTGCAAATTGCACCCGCCCGTGGCCCAGTGCATGGTTGCTTGTCCGCTGAAGAGCATTCTGCAGGGGATGGGAGATGCGGCCTTGAGAAAGTAGGACACATCGGGACTCAGGCACGAGCTGCCTCTTCAGACATCCTGGCGAGCGGGTAGAAGAGGCCATGATGGCTGGGGTGGTTCTAGAGAGAAGACAAGAACCTTCAAGCGTTCCCAAGTCATTAGCTGCCATTGCCTTCATGCATGGGGTTTCGTTGTTTCTCATTATTTCTCCATGGAATGGTTGGGCCCGCGCTATTGCTGATTTCATAGTGTGCATGCTATCGAGAATTAGGGGTGGTCTAGACACGGTTAAACAAACGTACCCCAAACAAGGCATTTCATAAACAACGATGTAAGGGCTTTTCAAAATTGAAATGAAAAAAACTACAGCCCCAACCATCCCAGTTCATAGAGGAGTACATGTAGCGGGGCATTCTTGCGACATCCGCAAAGTTGCCTATCACCTCGGTGCCGGCTTTAAGAAATAGCGTAATACCGTAAAACCGTAAAACCACAGTGAACACAAGATCTCTGAGTAGGCAAAGCATGCAAAAGGGTTGGGGAAGATTGGATGAACGCGGATAGGCTAGGATTACGACCACTAAGCAGCTATACTACTATACTCTTGCATGTTGCATGTGTTGGCGATTTCTTGCATGTTGTTGCTGTTTTGACGTGTTCTGTGACTGTTGCACTGCCATCCCCGATTGTTTGCCTCACATAATCTTTAGATTAGCTTAGTTGTTTCATCCATTTTTGGCAGACCAAGAGTGAGCTGAAGTTTTGCGCCGATCTGAAATGAGTTTATGAACTCCCCAAACCTGTAATGACCATGAAAAACCGCATTATGCTGCTTGTCTCAGCTTGGTTCTGTACCGTGCTATCATGTTCTATCTGATTGGAACAACATACCTAGCTACATTTGTACTTCAAAAAATGCACTCAGCACTAGGCTGACGCGACGGCTGTGTGTGTCTTTGTGTGGGGGAGACAGACGCGCTACCCTCTATGAAACGGTAGGGTGGTCGTTTTACCGAACACGCCAATGTTTTGTTAAATCAGATTTTGACTCTGAAAAAAAGGTCATAGGAATCTCTGAACTTGGGGTGTTTGCAACTGTTTCTCGAAACTATCCCCAACCCAACAAATCAATCTTTTTTTGAAGTGGGGTGTGCACCATCATGCAAAATAATCAAACCCCATCTAGATGACCATGCAGTGGTTGGAAGGCCAGTTTGTCTGGTGGGCAGATGGCGCAGAAGGCTCGTCAGGGTAGTCTGCGATCGCCCCAAGTGTGGCTTTTGTGAGCGCACTGTTCTCCAAAATTGTGCCAAGGCAACATCCCAAAGCGGTCTCATGCGCTGAGACACAAAAAGGTAACAGATCACTGCCCCTGCAACTGCACTGTGTGATTTGCCTCCATGTGTGCTTGACACTTGACTACAGCAGGTGCAAGTTTAAGTGGCTATCAGTCGTCTGCCCTCTTGCAGCCCTCTCTCCCATGAGCGTCTGATGCCACTAGCTAAAGGCCAACATGTTGCGACAGAAGACATACAGAAGACGTAGCCTGGCCCAAAGTAAGCCTGGCTTCGGAAAAGAATCCTCGACAGATGCAGCCGATCTTCAGACACAAGCAGCTCAGCAGCTCAGCAGCCTGAGGTTTGAGTCAGCTCTGGCAATTTTCAATTTGACCACAACAGCACGCACGGCACCCTACATGGCGCTGAAGATGCCAGGCATGAGAATTGTGAACATCTATGGACCGCAGTCAATTTTCACACAAGTTTTGCTTTCTGTCCGGTTGCTTTTGATTCGTTCAACGTTTGGTCCATTCTTGATCGCATAAACTTCAATCCGTGTTCCGTAATGAGCTGAGAACTGGCTCACGTGTGTCTGTGTGTGACATCAGGCGAGCATGCTCCCAGAGGTGGCGCCAAGATACGCGAGTCTATGAAGCAGTCACTCGGACCTCCCGTGCACTTCAGGAAATGACAGCCACTGTGTGGCTATGTTGCTATGAGGCTGCTTCAAAGCAAGGCTGCGAAGAGCGTTGTCAAAGCTGAGACAGCTCCTGCAACATCGGAGGCTCGAGTTGACGGAGTTGTTTGGGAGCACAGCGTGTCGTAAGTGCAAGGAAGACATTCGCGTTCTCTGGGTTGCAGAGACTAGGTGTTTCTCAGCTGAACTGCCCGAACCATTCAGCCACTTGCATTTGAAGAGTTGAGCAGTTGTTGCTTGAATCCTCATTTCTAGTTGTCCTTGGGAGGCGGTAGAGATTGATGCTGCCAAGTGCAATGAGGACGCCGCTGAGATAAGGCCGTGCCAGTTCGAAGGATATGTTTTGCATGTCGTGCTGCAGGAGTTTTTTCGTCAGCTCGAGAAGGACACATAACTCCAACGTGTGATGTGTGCCCTTGTCCTCACAAGGGACGATCATTGGTGATGCGGGAGTTTGTTCACAGCATCCTTGCCCGCTAGGATTATGGTCGTCTCTGCCAGGAAGACGGATGGGATGAGGTGCGTGATGTGTGATAGCCGTGCTGATGAGGGCTGGCAAGGAGACATGGTATGCTGCGCAGGTTCTGCGGGCTTCTCGTGAGGAGCCAATTGCCGCAATCTTGGCCAAGCAGTCGCTACTGCTCGGAATGACGGCCTGCATGGCCCTGAAATGCCCTGACAGAGATCTAAGATCTATCTTTCTCAGTACTGCGTTGTGCGGGCAGCGGAGCCACAAATATCAAAGGGACTATGCTGCCTGTATTTCTGATTCTCGGCCAGCCTGTCAGACATCCCACAAGCTTTTTGGATTGCGTTCTCGAGAAGGTTCAGTGTCTTCGACCTGAAGATGTTGCCACATGCTTAGTCGCACTGCTCGTTTTTAAGGATGCATGAGGACTCTGCAACCTTACCACAACACCTGCTGAGTCTGTGCTAAGATTCCTGCTGGTTCCGACTACTTTCGCATTACACTGCCTCCAGGTACACCTTTGTGAGCTTTGTTTGCTGACGTATCTTGTTACTTCTGTTCCTGGCTGCGAGCACCCTTCATGCCTGCGTTGCGCGACATAGATTGATGAACACCCAAAGCGATTGTATGCACGACTTGTAGCATCTTGCAGGCGAAGACCGTGAGCTGCGGCTTGACAAGGTGCGGCTTTGCGACTGTGCGCAAACATTCGCAGAGATGTGCAGACAGACAAAATTTTTCAAAGCAATGCCAACCAGTTGGTAGGCACGCGTTGGGACGGGTGGACACCCTCCAGCTGAATCTCGTCCAAGACGGAATCTGGCCAGAGACTCAAAACAAGTAATTCTTTCACAGTGTCGACAGATGGGCGGCCTGATGAGGACGCGGTGCGAAAAGTTGAGCAGGAGACTCGCGAGGTATGCTGAGTGGTGTTACTGCTATGATTATGACTATGAGCGGTCTTGGACTTCCAGTGGGCCAGGCGGAAGCGTGTGGGCAGCCCGATGACTGTCGACATTGATGAAAGTTATTTGAATTTCGCTTCATGTCATTGTCTAGATCCATCTTACGGTGTTGGCTTTTTTACGCGCTTGTATATCAGCTTTTCAGACACAGCGCCGTGAGGCCATTTGTGATATGGAAGGTCATTTTATGTAAGAACCTTTCACATTGTTGATTGCTATGAGCAGGACAAAATACCAAGCAGTATGAGTTCGAGGTGTTGTATGGGGATTTGAAGCCTGACAGGCCATGGAGCGTGAAAGACTTCGCCGTGACTGCCTGCCTCATTCTTGGGAGAGTCGGCTGAGCGGGCTTGAGTGAGAGGTTGTCAAGACTGTTTGGAATGTCTTGATTTATGTGCTAAGAGGATGCAAGGCAGGGAGGCGCATCCAGGGTTCGACTGAAATTCTGATGAGGCCAAACTCAGAGCCTATTCGTACGCGCTCCGACGTGTGGGCCAGAGAAAATTTGATAGTGCGAGTGATCTCTGGGAAGACTGCAGGGAATGGACACTGAGCCAACTTGCGATGCAGACCGATTTTGCAGAAAGGAGAATCCCAAAAGCATTTGTACAGACCCTTACCAGATCTTACCAGCACAGAGCTTGAAATGCGTGGTGAGGTTGTGTATTTGGAGAGCTTGGACGACTCCGAGGCACATGCCTCAAATTCAAGCTTTACCTTTTGTGCACGCGTGTGTATAACCCTGTGAACTTATGGCACACTTGTTGTGTCTCTTGATGGTTCACTGATGTTCTGTCTTCCGTCCTTGCATATTGACAGTGGCAACATGCATTCGGCCTCAAGATCCATACAAAACCTGACTTGCAGCTAGAGCAGCTAGAGTTGGAGACAAAGCGCTCCTCACCACCTTGGCGTACCATGATGAAACCACCTGGAACTTTGTCGTGGGGCCGCCGCCCTCTGCTTACAAGCGTCGTTCCAGGGCTGCTCTCAGGACGCCATAGGACGGGGAGGAAGAATTTCTGCTGTGTTTTTCAATAATTCGTAGCTCAAGGAAGTTACTTTAGCTGAATGATTGCGCCGCGATGGTGTCCATGTAAAAGGTCAGCGGCGATGATCCGAATCCATGATGCCGCCCCATCTCACTTTTTAAATGTGACATGCGAGGCATACAAGGTACTTCGGCGTTCGACAACGAACTTAGAAACTAACAGTCAGGCTGGGGGGCGGGTCGAGGTTCGAGACACTCTCCCGTATCTTGTGCTGCGCTACGGAGTGTTGGGATATGATAAACCGACAAACTACACCTTCTATTCCTTGATTGGAAGCAAGCTTTTGACTCTATCGACCTTGTCGCAATGCTGGAAGCATTGCGATGCTTTGGTTTATCGCCTCATCTTTTGAGCCATCGAGGGTCCAAGACGGCAGGCAGGCGCAACGTAAGGTCTCTTGCGGTTTACGTCAGGGCCGTCACGGATGCCCCCATCGTTTTGATCGTTGTTGTCACGTGTGAGGTGCATTGGACTGGTTGGGTTATGCCAACGTCATAAATTCCCTATCAAGCCGAAATTTTGTGGGCACATGCATTTCTGTGCCTGCTTCCCTCTGAGCCAAGGCTAGTTGTAGTTTACTACGCGTATCTTGCCCTTTCAGGATGATGCGGAAACATAGGCACAATGCTGGTCATGGCCCTTACCCGATTCTGTCTAGAAAGCAGGAGCTCGGGCAGCTTACGACCATTGTGGCCTCAACCTCGTTCTCTAAGAGAATCTTGGAGGCGCTTTCCTCTGGTGATGTCGACCTGCTTAATCAATATGGATTCTTGGATGATTTCGACCTGAAAGGCCTTAGTGTCAATGATCTGCAAGCGATAGTGCCTGGGATTTCCAGTGATGTTGCGTCCTTATGCGTGCGCATTGCAGCATTATGCAAGGGCCCTTTTGCCAGTGCTGCCGTTAGCTCGGCCGCCGCTGCTCCTGAAGCCCTCTTTTCTGCTCCCTCGGTCATTCAGTGGAAGCCAGGCTCTAGCTCGTGCATATGGGTCAACGTGGCTTGCGGTTGAGCCTGTTGGTCCTGAGTCAACACGATAGTGCACGCACTGTGTTCTGCAATTCGGTTGCGCGTGGCGAGACTTCTTCCCTGAAGGGCCACTTGGCTGCATGGCGCAGGTGGAAGACTTTTGGCAGGAAGTTCATGCCTGAGCCCTTTGATGCTACACATGAGTCCCTAGAGGCTACATACGCATTTTTGGAAGATCAGGCCCCCAGAGGTCCGACTGTGGCAAGGAGCCTGTTTCAGCAGTTACTCTGGTGGCGACCTCATGTTGGAGTTCCGTTCCCACTTTTCGACTCCTTTGTGGCGTCTTGGAACTGCCTGCCAGAGGGATCCGTATCTGCGCAGCAAGGACCGTTGAAAGTGCCTGACGTGTTTGCACTATGTCGTTTGGCAACATCATCACAAGCTTCATTGGCTGCCTTCTGCGTTTCGTGTCTGCGCTTTGCTCATCTGCAATGTAGCGTGAGTTTTCGTGTGGAAGGCCCCTTCCTTTGGGCCACCTGCGTTCAGGGAAAATCCAAGATTCAGGAGTCTAGACCCCCCTTTCAGTGGGCATGCCCAGTTTCTTTCTTGCGTTTTACCAATGTCTTTGAGCAGGCTATCCGTGTACACCGAGACCTCATCTCGGCGTGTCCATCAGCCGCGTTTGTCATGCCAGACATCTCTGTACCTGAACAGTGTCTGCAAGAACCGTGCACGTGGACGCGCGGAAAGATGTCCCAAGCCCTTTTGCAGACGCAGCATAAGGATACCTCTTCAGGAGCGATGGTGCCCGTGGGCCCGTGGGGCCCCATGACATTGATAGGCTCCAGGCTTCGCGGTTCCGTGGGCCACTCACATCACACTTGTTTGGTGTGCAGGCGCCGGCAGAGGCACAGGCGATCTCAAAGAGCCCGGTGAACGGCTAAGGCGCTTAGGCTTTGCTAGGCCGTGTGTCCTTCTCACGCTGAGACATGCCTGCCTGATGGTCACCATATAAAATTGCCACACGCTGGTTGCTGTGGGTCTGCATTCTTGATCTGCCTGCACGTCGACTGCCGTTGCGTGCGTCAGAACTTCTCCCATGCAACATTGCTTGGATGTGCATTCTTGACCTTGATTTTCGTACCAATTGCCTTTGTGCTTCCAGCTCGCGTCTTCGCAGTTCTGGATTGCAGTCACTGGGTAGTCAGGTAGCCATGTCTGGACCACCCTCCAAGACCAAAGATTTGGATCAGGTCAAGGTGCTATGGTTGCAGGATGCCCTGCTTAAGTACCTCATCGATCTTGGAGTAGAATGCTTGTCGGACCTCGTTAACTTGGTGGATGCCAAAGCTGCGGAGGAACTGCTCTCTTCTCTGGTCTTGGAGCAATCTCCCGAAAAAGGAAAGCCCATTCAGCTGTCGCATCTCAGGTCTGCTGCAACAAGGACGGAAGAGGCGCCAGGACCCTGATGAGCCGCTTGACGAGTCAACTTCAGAATCCCTCCAAGCAAACTGGAATCGTTTGTGCGATCACAGGCCTGACATTCGCCTTTTGCCTTCAGATGGCTTGCTGGGCTCCTGCCATTCCAAGTGGTCCTTACCACCCTTGCATCCACTTTCGCTAACAAAGGAACAACACATTCTCGCCTCTGCTGCGCTCACATCCCCATTCCTGTTGGCAGCTCTGCTTGACGATTTGGACTTCGCAGCAAGGGCCATGGGTCTCTTGGGTCCGTGCCTTGCCCCACGGCGTAACCGCCAAGTCCGTGCAGCCTGTCAGCTAGCCCAGAAGTCCAAGCCCTGGGATAAATCACTGTGTGATATCATGCCTCCATCAGTTCCTTCGCTTTGTGACAGACAGCGCATTGTAGGAGACATAGAGAACTCCGCACTCTTCAGGCCAGCGCATCCTCTCCCACACGAAGTCCCGAGTCAAGCCGGGCCTGCTTGATGGCCCTCTCCGCCAAGCGTGCGTGGAGGAAGTAGCCATGGGCCATGCCATTGGCCCCTTCAATGAGCAACAGCTCAACGAGAGATGGGGCCCAGGACAATGGCGCCCCTTAGAGCGATTCCTACTGACACAAGGCGAAAGTAAACGCCGCTGCGTTGATTGCGAGAGAAAGCCGGGCCGCAATGATGTGTCCAAGGAATCAGAGACAATCTACGCGTCTTCAGTCAACTCCCTCTTGCCAATCATTCGCACGACCTGCGACGCTGCGTCCGTCGGAGGCCTGATGCATGCATTGCCAGGGTTCCTATCCTTTCAGCTCGGCGCTGAGGACATGCAGCGTGCCTACAGACAGTGTCCAGTTGTTCCTGAGCATCTGTGTGTCTCAACTGTTGCCTATTGGGGCCACGAAGCACAAGACCACAGACTCCTCATCCTGCAAGGCCTTCCTTTTGGACTGTGCTCGAGCGTCCTGTTCTTCAATCGGACACCCGCGCTTCTGTCGGCTATGCGCCGTCGTTGGAAGTCCTCCAGTTCTTTGACGACTCTGGAGTGTGCGACCTGACATATTCCGGGCAGGCGTCCCTCCGCGCGTGCAATTCCTTGGCTGGCATTGTGTTGGACATTCTTTTTGCCAGTTCCTCCTGGCACTTCTTGTGCCGCCCGGCGTGTTGCGTGGCGTTTCCTTGTGCTGTGGTACGGGCAGGATGTTGCTAGTCCCTGCACGGCTGACAGGACGAATCTGAGTGAGACCGGTGGAGAAAAGAGGAACTGTCCGTGCGTTGTGTGCCCTCGACTGTTGGGGGTCTACAGCGTTGTGTAGAGAGTTTTTCCCGAATGCGCAGCAGAAGGGTTCTCGTTTTGAGGTTAGTGGTTTGGGGGTTGGGAGTTGACCCGAAATCCGTGCGGAGCGTTCGCAAGCGTCCGCGGTGTGTCCGCAAGCGTTCGCGGTGTGTCCGCCAGCGTTCCCGCCGAAAATTGTCGCGAAACGCAGAACTGTCGTGTTGGACTCGCGGGACTCGCGTTGGGTCTTCGCGTCTCAACAGTGTCAACAGTCACAGGGGTCGAGGGGGTCCTGGTCGCGAAACGCAGAACTGTCGTCACTTTTGGACTCGTCCTGTGTCTTCGCGTCTCAAAAGTGTCAACAATCACGGGGATCGGAGGTCCTGGTGGCGAACCGCAGAACTGTCGTCGCTTTTGGATTTGCCTTTGGAGAGGAGAAAAGAGAGAGGAGAGAAGAAAGGAGAGAGGAGAGAAAAATGAAGGGAGAGGACAGACAGAGTAGAGGACAGAGGAAAGAGGAGAGAAGGGAGAGGAGAGGAGAGGAGGTGAGAGGAGGAGGGAGAAGAGAGAGGAGGGGAGAGGAGGCCAGAGGAGGAGGAGCAGGAGGAGGAGAGAAGAGCGAGGGAGAGGAGCGAGAGGATAGAAGAGAGAGGAGAGAGAAGGAGAGCGAGGAGAGGAAAGGAGAGGAGAAGAAAGGACAGGAAAGGAGAGAGGAGAGAGGAGAGGGAGGAGAGAGGAGGAGAGAGGACATGGATCTGCAAGAATCTTTCCGGCTGATTGCTTCACGCCGCCCCACGCCGCCGGCAGTAACGATGAGGTGCATGCTCGCAAGGGAGTAGTCGCATGTCCGAATCGTAACGTCTGGCCGTAATTTAAATTTCCTTAATCGAGTGCTGTGACCTGTCCTGGTTGGGGCTGTGCCCCAGCCTCCTCCGTCAGGGGGTATAGCAGTGAGAAGAAAAAGAAGAGGATAGGAGAGAGAGGAGAGGAGAGGAAAGCAGAGAGAGGAAGCAGGGAAAAGGCTAGAGGGTGTGAGTCGGTTGAGGCCGTAGACCACCCATGGCCCCCGCCAGTTTTGAGTCGGTGTCAGCTGTGCTGTCTGCCATATGCAGTAGCGCAGATGATCCCAGCGCAGGACCAAGCCCCCTTGCTTCTCTGCGCTTCATGTTTAGACGGGAAGGGCAGTTTTTCATTGCAAAAGTCACTCCTCGCCATCAGGTGGAGGTTCCAGAGCTTAAGGCCACGCAGCCATTTTTCCACTGGGCCCACCTTTCATTCAGATGTTGGAGTTTCAGCCTAAGGACGCTCTCTCCAGGCAGTACGGAGCTCTCTGTGAAAAGCTTGAGAATATGTTTGGCCTCCAAAGCAAAGGGCGAGGTAGACAGGTTGCGATAGAGCGCAAAGCTGTTGTGTCAAACCCTGTCACGACGGCCGTTTGGAGAGGTCAAAAAGTTGCAGTCATCAGCAAAATCATCAGGGTCCCTGAGGCTGGAACACCCTCTTGCAAACTGCGATCTCGGTAGAGGAGCTGCCAACGGAAGTCAAGGATGCGCTATGCACTCTGGATCACGCCAGCGCTGGTCAAGAGGAGCGTCTTCTAGAGGCATGCCGCAAGGCTTACATTCCTCTCCTCAAGGAGCAGGTTCAGACAGAGTCAGCCGGATATGCAGAGTGGCTCCGGGGTGCGATTGACAAGCATTTGGGACCCATCTATCGCAACATCAAATCCCGCGAGCAAACACTTGACAGGCCTTTCAGGGACTTGCACGCTCTAAGAAGGGCCTACGCTAAGTATGACTTTTGGAACAGCATCTGGCAGGGAGGACTGCGTCCGACACCGCTCCGTCATCCTGGTTTAGAGGAGCTGCAGACTAGAGCAAAAGCCCAGTTGCACCAGCTTCCTCGCCTTAATGAGGCTGAGGTCTCAAGGGTTATCAAGCGTGCGGGCAATAAGAAAGGGGGCCCTGACGGGTGGTCTTACAAAACTCTCAAATCACTCCCGCCGTTGGCGATTGCGATGATCGTGGACTTCTACGCAGAAATGGATGCCACGCAAATGCTCCCTTTCCAGCTTACCTGCTCGCAAATCGCCATGCTGCCTAAGACTCTGGAAAAGAGGCCCATTTCGCTCACACTTAACAATTTCTCCAATGTCCTCACATTGGTAAAGAAACATTGCAGTGATGCTGAGGAAGATTATGCCAGGGTCATGCAGCTAAAGCCCAGCGCTGCAATCCATGCCTTCCGACGAGGAGCGGGGCCCTGGATCCCGGTCATAGATTCCCAGTGTCATCCTTTGCCCTAAGGCTTAGGTTTGCCAACTCGGCAATCTCATGGAAGCGTGCGTGAATTTTCCAACCGTCGTCCCTGCCCCAGGCTTTTGACGCTAAGTCAATTCGTTTCGTTGGCCAGCCCTTTTTGGAAGCTCCGTCTAGCCAGCCCAGAAGGGGCTTCTCTAGCTGTTCCTCCTCGCCTCATGGCTGAGGGTTGGCAAAGGTGGGTCTCCAGCAGGCAAGCCAAACGCATATAGTAAGCACGGGAGCAAGCGCGCATGCTCAGCCAGTTCAGTGTGCGAAGCTAGCTTTCTGAGTGAGTGAAGTTTTCTCCAGCGCACCTTCGCCGTCTACCCAGCCAAGAGTCTCCTCACCTCAACGTGATTGTAGGTCTCACCACTCAGGGCTGAGGGGAGCTAGAGCTGCGAAGCAGTTTTGTTAGGGATTTCTGTAGTAAGCCCTAGTTCCTCGCCCAAATGAGGCAGCGGTGAGTTGAGGAGTTAGGAGCTGCAAGGCGGCTCCCAACCGGTTTGAGCTAACTCCTCGCCCAAAAGAGGCTGAGGTACAAGTTGTGCATGTGTATAGGAATTCGCCCCGCAAAGAGCCTACGGCAGCGTTCCCAGAGCGTGTGGAAGAAAAAAAGAGGAGAGGAGAGGAGAGGAGAGGAGAGGAGAGGAGAGGAGAGAGGAGAGAGGATGACCCCGGACTTAAGTTTCCTGATTGGCGTCACGCGTGGGGTGTTGTTATCTTTGCGATGTACGTGTCGCGTGTCTGCGTTCGGGTTCGTGGATCCTATCAGGTTTTTTGGCTGGCGCCGGGCGCGCGCTCTCTGCGGTGCGGGCATTGGCGCCTGCTCTGAGCGTGCTAGGTCTCTATATGTGAAAGCGTGAGGTGTGGTCCTAACTCCACTCGTGCTAGGTTGGTCCATTCTTCGTGGAAGAAACGTTGCGTTGTGGTCTCTATCTACTCTATCCTTGAAAGCTAACGCGAACACCATTATGTAGGGGTTGTGCAAGTCTGACCTGAAGACTTCCTATAGCATCTTGTACTGTGATTTGTGAATCCTTTCCGAGGGTTTCTTGGAGTAGTTGGCAGTCCTCCAAACTACATGGTTGCTGACTCTAGAGTAGTATGAGGCCTTTATACCAACTATACGTCTTAGGAATCTCAGGAAAAATACATCGATTCTGTCCAAGTGCTTATCTGTCAGGGTGAGGGCATCTGACTTCTTCCTTTAGGAGCCTGGAGGTCTTACAACTGCAGAGTGAGAACGCTTGCGCAACATGGTTCGGCCAGCTCGAATCGCTTGGCAGGGCTGAAGCGGCGGTGCTACCGAGACCAGACCAGGTGCAGACGAGCTGGCCGAGGCCGCGCTTGCAGAGAGAGATTACCTGGAAAAAGGATGGCCCTGGGAGATCACGGCAATTGGCAACCAGCCTTGCAACACGTCTCGAAATGGGCCCGGCCATCTTGAGCCGCTGCGGCCTGGCATAAAGACTGAAGACTACCTTGAGGCTCGGCTGAAGACGTTGCGTGAGACAGGTCAGCAAAGTTCCGCTCACAGTGGCACCGATGCAGGAGATCGGCCGGAACTCTTTGCTATTTCCAAACTAGGTTCAGCCAAGAAGGGCGCCGAAGAGCGCCTCCGAGGGGGCCAACTGAGCTCTCTAGATGCGGCCTTGTGCTGCGGCGGGCCGGTCCAAGACTGTCTTGCCTCAATTTTGTACAGCAGCTGTCGACAGCCTGCCGCCTGCAAACCCGAGCCCTTTCCCCTTCCTGTGTGCAGGCTCAACTGTGGAGCAAAGGCCTCGGAGTGCTGAAGGTATGCCTCCTCATAGGGCTGCTGGTTCCTTCCCCGTTTAAGGGTTTGAAGCTTGGTTCTGAAAATTCGCGTGTTTTCGTAGAATGGGCTTTGGAGCTTCCTTGGCATCTGCTCCCGCGCGCCTCTTTGCCTGGCTGCTTTCATTGCTAAGTCTCTCCAGCGCGTATAAGCCAGCGGCGTCTGGCGACATCTGGCCCGTGCCCCCGCCCCTGTGGCGCCGATGGTCGGGCACTTGCAAACCGGGAGCCAAGCAGCGGCGCCGTGCTTCCCTTGCGCAGGTCGAGATACCAGCAAGGCAACTCTTTGGAATGAGCGTGGACAGGACGGCCACGGGAGGGACCGTCAGCACGCTTTTTGCTGGAGTAGACATGCAAGTTCCCGCTGTACAAGGTATATATAGGGGAGAGTCCCTCGCAAGATGCGACGCAAAGCGGGCGTAACACCCGTCGGGCAAACCGACAGTGCGAGCGTCCGGATGAAGACGGGCAGTGCGCTTCTGGAAGGTCTTATACATCTGGGCCTCAAGCATGTTGATGTGACCATGCCGATTGAACTTGTAGCAAAGCTCCTCACGGAAAGGAAGGCTGTCTGCCAACTCGCCGATCCATTCAGGATCCTCATGGGGAGGGCGACAAGAGGGCGCCTCATCAACAAGGTCTGCAAACTGAGGGCAGGTTGGAGAAAGGCAAAATGGAGCCCTCGCGCGCAGCAAGGCTTCCGGCAGCCGTCTGACCAACGAGCGCAAGAGGGTAAGCAGCAGAGTGGCTGGCAACGCTTTCGCCCGGTTTTGGGGCAGTGACCGTAAACAGCAGCAGCTGAGGGGCAGCAGGCTTGTCAAAGGCCAAAACCGACTCACGAGTGAGCGTACCTTGCGCTACAAAGTGGGAGCCATTTAAGGGGCAGGTGCAACCTGAAGGCAACTGAAGCGTCCAAGGTTTGTTGTGGAGCCATTGGCTGGGCTTTTGGAAAGCCGCCCCGAAGCTGCAGAAGCAAACACGGGAGATGCCCAACTCAAGCAGCCTGCGAAAGCAAGAAAGGCGGAGCGTCGCGCTGGAGCCGGGTTGCTCCGCGCTGAAGAACAGCTACTGTAGCCCGCTGAGTGCCACCATCGCGAAAATGAAAGCAACTCTGCGAGAGCTAAACGGTTGCGCAAAGCAGTGAGAGGATCGGAGGGATCGACTCCCGCAGGTTGAAGGTTGGAACGCAGACGAGGCCTCCTAAGGGTTGCAGACGTGAGGCACGGTGGTCCACCATGCGTGCCAAGGCTGAGCAACTCGTTAAAAACGGAATCGTCGTCGAGGTCGAGGTATCTAAACCTAGGTCCTTTGACGTCGGCCCCGTCATGAACAACAAGACCAACGTCAGCATGAGCGCGTGTCCACGAACCCGTGCCCCTACAGATTTCCAGGCAATCAAAGAGGATTCCTTCAGCAAGAGCAGGAGGAACTGGATGGTGATCAGTCACCAAGGTGTCAGCCGCATGCTCGACAACAGAGTCCACCCCGAGCTCACGCAGCGGAAGGTGCTTCGAGACGGGTGTAGTAGCCCCGCTGCTGAGTTTGACGCCGCAATTCGCTGATCGCGCATATGCAAAACAGCCGAGGGCACCAGGAGGCTCTCAAGTGGGTTTGAAGGACA
Source organism: Symbiodinium pilosum (assembly GCA_905231905.1). Lineage (NCBI taxonomy): Eukaryota > Dinophyceae > Suessiales > Symbiodiniaceae > Symbiodinium > Symbiodinium pilosum. Next base: position 34,529 of record CAJNIZ010007202.1, read on the forward strand.
GGCCCCAGGGCTGACAAAGCAAAAGGTTCATTACGAGTTCGTCGGCTCAAACGAGTGACCTTGTCTGAGGGCACCAGAGCAGGCAAAACACGAATCAAGGATGCAGGGGGCGGGACGCCTGAGCATGACAACGTGGACCCAACATCCAAGGAGCATACTCAGCAGTTTTGGCGTGCAAGATCCCTTTCGGCAAACCTCGGCAGTGCAAAGCGTGAGGACTGAAACCCTATCGTGGGGGTTGAGCACTACGGTGTCGCAAGCAGGGGCCAAAGCACGGTGGGCGGACTTCGAGATCACCTAAACACCGATGTGGTCGTCAGTGCGCAAGAACTCGAGGAACCTGGTTCATGGGAAGGCCCGCCTGAAAGAGACCACTTAAGGCAGCGCGCAGCCCTAAATGTGCGAAGGACCTGATAGTGACTTTGCTGTGCCAGAGCAAGGAAACATCTGCCCCAGTGTTTTGAGATGGAGCGAGGCAAGCTCACCGGCGTCGAATGCAAGACCAATGGCGTTCCGGTTTCACCGAGATTCACACACTCTCATGGTATAATAGAATTGGCAAAGATCGTCTGCGCTGACCCTGGCCAGCTCGTCCGGCAGAACTGGCTGCCATGGGAAAGGAATCTAGTGTAGGTGTTAAGTGTGCGCGTGCGTGAGTTGACAACGACTGGATTAAGAATAAGCTTGTCGAAAGACTCATCCTTTGGCGTGGTAAATAATCCTACACAGTCACCCGTCTCATTTTCCCTGAAAATCCTTAGGGCGCCCGCCCTATCCCAAACCTTGGCCAACTTCAACAACTCGGATTTCGATGAGTGGACTAGAGCCTTAGCCAACCGTGGCCACATGTCAGGAGGGAGTTGCAAAACATCTGGGTCATGAAAGGCCGCTTTTGCAACTGGCTCCACCAGAAATAGGAAGCGTCGAAAGAAGGAGGGAACTTCCGCTTCTATCAGCCGCGCAACGTGCCGAAGCCTGAGGACAAGGTGGTTCGGAAGGTTCAGGCAAGGTAGTGGGTTTAGATTGAGGCTTGCTGTAGGGATCAAATGCTCTGTGCAAGTCATGCAGAATTGACTCTAGGTCCACATCCGACCCCTCGATCGGCAGTGCCTGTATGAATTTTGCAACCCGGTCGACCTTGTCACTGCTGCGACCCAAGCTGGACGCACCAAAAGAGGAGGGGCTGAGGAAATGATGTGTCAAACGCAGGTTGCGCAGGCGAAAGGGGCATTCCAGCCCTGGCTCCCGGAGGAGGAACTTTGCGGTGCCCAAGCAAGAGCCAGTTCAAAACACAAATGCAAGCGGAAACATGGCGGGCGCAATGGTTTGATGACGTAGACCTTCAGGTTCGATGTGGTTGTGGCCTCCAGTCGCTGCGCCAAGATCGCAGCACGGTGGTTGCGCTTCTTGTTGCTTCTCAGTGGTGACATCGAACGGAATCCTGGGCCGGCCCTGCCACGCTCCCCGCGAAGCCCTCTCGACCTCACGTTTGGCCTGACAGCGGCCACAGCGGACCGCGTGGCCAAGTGCCTTCAAGGGTTCACGTCTTGGGTTTTGAGCAAGCTAGGAATCCCTTTCTCCCGCCTCTGCCTGCAATCCAAACCCCTATAGCGCTCGCTCTCAGGGGTTATGGTTTGTACCTTTACGATGCCCAGTTTTTTTGGTGTTTGTTTGTGTATGCCATCACAGCAGTCCAAGATGTGTGCCCTGCTCACCTCATGAAGCTCACCCCAGCATGGCAGATCGACAAGAAGTGGCAGGCCGCCGAACCCGGCGAGTGTCGTCCTGTGATTTCTTCTCCGATCGTCGAGGCCATGACGCCGTACGCTTGTGTTGGACTTGGCCGCGTTTCGTGGGCACCATGTTGATTGGTTTCCTGTGTATGCTGCATCCTTCAGAGTACCTTCACCTCACCCGTGCAGACCTCTTGCTTCCTTCCGACATGATGTCAGAACGGCACGTGGCATACGTACACGTCCGTAACCCTAAGAGCTCGCTTCGCTAGGCGACAGCACTGCAGGCTAGACGACCGTTCTGTCCTTGGCTTCATTACTGCCCTGTTTGAAACCCTTCCCTTTGACGAGAAACTGTATCCCGGTACCAAGAATACTTCTCGGAGCCAGTGGAATGCCGTCCTGCGCAAGCTGGGTACAATGTCAAGAAGTGAAACCGCGGGGTCACGCCCGGCGTTCTGAAAGGCAGCGACGCCAATCACTTGTATCTTGATACGGAGGATCTTGTCAAGGTGGCCTGGAGAGGCCGATAGAGTATGTGTCGTCTTCGCCGAAGTAATTCGGTAGTGGATTAGGGGTTTAGGCCTTTCTTTTCGGGTCCCCCTAGGATCCTTAAACTTAAAGCTCGTGTGCACTTCCAGTGCGGCAGGCCTCCTTTCTCGTTCCAGCAGCTAAGCTGCTCGAGCGTCCCACGAACACCTGGTACATTGGCGGGCGATGAAAGTGATCCAAGTGTGCTGCAAACTAGCACATGAAGAGAAGCGCTGAGCCTGTCATCTTCAAGAGCTGTTTCTGCTCCCTCCACGCCCGCCCGATCAGGGGTCTAGGCCTTTCCTTCAGGGTTCCCCTTAAAGCCCGTGTGCACTTCCAGTGCGGCAGGCCTCCTTTCTCGTTCCAGCTTCCACGAACAACTGGTACCTTGGCGGGCGATAATAGTGATCCAAGTGTGCTAAGCATCGCGTTGTGGTCGAGTGAGTCGAATGCTTGCTTCCAATCCAAAAAGAGGAGCTTAAGCGGGTTGTTTGTCATATCCGACCATTCCATTGTTTTGCGGAGCATAAAGAAGGGATGTCTCGTACCGCATTGTGGTCGGAATCCGTATTGCGCATTTCTAAGGTGATTGTCATGTTGCACTGCCTACTTTGTAGCATGTCCGCGAACAACTTATAAATGGCACTGAGAAGTGAGATGGGTCTATAATTGCGGGATGTTGCGGGGTCTGTATGGGTTCCCTTACCTTTATAGAAGATTATAACTGCTTCCTTCCAGGACTCGGGGGCCTCTCCGCCTCTCCATATAGTGTTGAAGTATGCTAGCAGAAAAGCTTTGGTTTTGAGATCCATCATCAGTAGCAGCTCATTGGTTACCTTATTAGGTCATGGGGCCTTGTTTTTCTTGAGCTTGCTTAGCGCAGCTTCCAGCTCTTCCGACGTGAAATCATCCAGATCTTGGCGTCGTGGTCTAAGTTGTGGCCTTTCCTCCAGAATTCTCACGGACGCAAGCGTTGTAGTGTTGGGAGCCGTGCTCCAAGGAACAGGCTTGTTGTCCACCACCATGTGCTGCTTCTTCTCCCTGAATCCCATGCGCTGGCGTCGTACAGTTTTCTACATGGAGAACGCCTCACCCGACGGGTCACTGGTCAGCTGATCGTGGACCCAGCGAATGTTTATCCTTCTTGGCCATCCTTGTAGCCCTGTTCCGCAATGATTTGACAGTGGTCTCACCCTCCGCTTCCCCTTTTCTAGCCTGTGTTAACGCCTCCAAAATTTCGTCCGAGATCCATGGCCTCGCGCGCGCCGACGTGGCTTTGTGGAAAGTCTGCTTTGTGGCCTTGCGCAGTGCATTCGTCCATTTGCTGGCGTCGCTAGTTGCTGTGTAGCGTGTTCTGTATGTCTCTCGCGGTTGCGTTTGTACCCTGCCTATGCGGGGACGCTTTGCCCCTTCCTGCGAGCTTATCCGCCCTCTCATTACCCTCCGTGCCTACGTGTGCTTTTACCCGATGGAAATGTACCCTTAAGCTAGGCGTTGTGGTCAAAGAATGGGGCAAGGGCCACTAGCTTTTTGTGGTGCTTCGCTTTCCAACGGCCGGTGATAACGTTAATCGCCACTGGCTGTCGGACCTAATTACCGCATTGTTAGCTAGTAGCTTCTCTGCTGTGTGCATAGATTAACGCCTCCACAATAGCCGTAAGTTTTCCCGTGTTATTTGAACCCACTGTCGCACCGTGATAATCCCTGTGGAGAGGGTTCGTGACCATCGGCGCAAACGCGTCCTCCCAGCCATCCTCTTGCTTCCTAGTCCACCCCCAGCCCGCTGGTGTGCTAGCCGTGCATTTTCCCTTAGTCCCCGATCCGCCGGTGTAGAACTCGAAGCTCAATTCTTCTCTCTGCTCTGGCGTTGTGGTCAATGGAAGGGTTGGCCCTTCCTCTAGCAGTTCCTGAAGGATGGTGTTATACTGCTCCTTAGACTGCGTAGAGGGCTGCTTCATATTAAGTGGGATAGGACGAGGTGGCTTGGACTGTCTAGCAACTAGCTTAATCTGGAATTCAGTGACCAGCAGATATCCGCGAGGGAAAGCCTGCGTACAGCTTAGACTTACAGCTTCTGATGGAATTGATCCACTGGTTTCTCGTGAAGGTGAGATCTAGTCTTTGGAGCCCAACTGGATCTACTTGCAGTGTGGTCTGAGGAGGGGGAAGTAGCTTTTGGCACTCCAAGTAACTTCTGATCTTAGCTGCTATAGCAATGGAAGGTTATCCCATGTCGTGATGAAGCTTGTCATAGACCTGTTGCAGGATTAAGGGTTCCAAGAGCAATTGCTACCAGTCTATGGGCGGGCAGCTATATCCCTGTATGTGATTTGGTGCTTCATGCTTGAGGTTCTAAAGGAGGCGACTTCAACCAAGTCATTTAGCTTCATCCACTGTATGCAAAGGGATCTATTGGAACTGACGTTGTGGTCAATGGCTCTTCTTCCCTTACCATACACAAATGGGCCCAATACTCCTTCATCATTTGGGTGCCTACCTTGAAACCTTACATTAAAACCCCCAGTGATTTACACCGGTTCTGGTTGTGGTATTTTGGAAACATGTGCTTCAATCTGATCCCAAAAAGGCCGCCTTATTTCCTCCAGGTCAAGTCTTGAATGGGGTGCATATGTACCAATAAGATTGACATTGCTGCCTTTCTTTTTCAATGTGACGTGGATGATTCTACGGGAGAGCTGAATGATGTCAAGAAGGTACGGTCTAAGCTTGGGGGCTATAATGACTCCCAATCCTGCATTTTCTCCTTGTGATTGCCCGACAACACAACCATCTTAATTATAGGAGTAGCATGATGAGGACTTGGATTCACATAAAAACAAGATGCCCAAGTGGTGTTCCCTCATCATCTGAATGGAGTTCTTGAGCTTCATGGTGTCAGCAAATCCCTGAACATTAAGAGATCCCATTCTAAATTTACTTCCACAATCCATAGGCGTTGTGGTCGGATAGTTGGAAGGGATTCCTTGCTTCTTCCTCTTGTGGTGTTCTTGCCAGTAAGCGGTCTGCTTGAACCATTTAGCCCTAGACTGACCGGCTGTTTGGGGAGGAAAGGAGGCCGCTGGATGGGATCCCACCCCACTACCGCATTCCTGTATGTAGTGCCTACGCCACCTACGATAGGCCCTCCTAAGGAGCCTTCTCCTAGGTGCGCCCCTAGACACTACTTGAGCCACCTTGAGCCTCCTTTGCTTGGGGACACTCTTTGTATGCTCTTAAAGGAGCACCCGGCGAGCCTCTAGGAGGCTGTGTTCGGCATATAAATTCTGACTTCAATTCCTGAATTTTTGACTGCCTCTTAGAGAGTCTCTTCTTGTAGTGTGAATAATGACCATTATTATGGCGACTCTAGCCCTTCTACCTGTCCTGGAGATGGCCTTGGCATGCTTGGCAGTGCCCAAAAACTGCGTTGTGGTTAAAGTGGGGGGCTGAAAATTCAAATCTTCAACTGGGGTTGATTGTCTACAATTGAGCAGGAACTCCTCTGAGTATTGTATCTGAGAATTATCTGACCTACTTTGAAGAGGAATGGCTTGACAACGGTTGATTTGAACAAAAGCTGCAATGTTGCCATCATACCTGTTGAGTCTGAGTGTAGTATTGCCATTTTGAATGTGCATGATTTTATTCAAACAAGCTTGAGTCACAAGTGCAAATCCCTCTACATCAGGGGAAAGGGGAAGGGGCATGTTACAGAGACCTGCATTGAGAGCACTGCTGCAAAAGGCGTTGTGTTTCAAGCTGCCACTTCCTTCAGAAATTTCAAATGGGTGGCTGAAGCTTGAACTTAAGAGACCACTTGATGGAGCTGCAACAGAACATAAGATTTCAAATGGTCTGTGAGCTGCACATCCTGGACCTCAAAGAGTGACCCTTCTGCCCTCCATGTAACTGTACAGGGAGGCGTTTTGGTCTGAAAGGGAAAATCAAACTACACCAGCAAACTCTTCAAGATTTTGCAGCTGTGGCTTTTGGCTTGACCGGTGCTTGAGCTGGAGGTGGCATGTCCGCCTTGGCCTTGAGATCTGCAGCAATCGTGGGTGGTGGCTTCCCCTGGATTGTTGCCACTGAGTACTCAGTGTACTCTCCGATTTTCTCAGCGGTGGCTCCGAACTTGTCGGCCATCTCGTCCCAGGAAAAGTAAATGCCATCCACAACGCAGAATTGGAGGTCGAAAGGATACGATTCATAGTAGCTGCTGTGAATAGCCGCCTGTGACCAGTGCCGCTTTCCCCTGCCCACCTGCATGCCCTTTCCAGACATTTGGGCCATCGCCTTCGCTGCTGTTGCCGCCTTGGAGTCCATGAGATCGAGCTCATACTGTGCCCCCTTGTAGAGAGTTTTATGCAAAAACCAATCAGCGCAATTTCGGGCAGAATCAACGTTTGCTTCATCACGATGACTGCGTGGTGGTAAAGTAACTGCCAAGCTCAGAGCACAGTTGAGTTGCATTCAACTGAAAACTGCAAGTGCTGCTGTTGCTGGTGCTATTCTTTCCTGTGATGAAGCAGGTCCCAGAAGACAATCTTCCCTTACTGTTTTGGGAAATGCATAACGGGTGTTGAAACAAGAGATTGGAAGCTGTAGGTTTGGTCCAAAACCTTCCAGCGTCGGCCACAAACAGTTCATCTGTACTGAAAAAACGCCTTTTCAGGTGAGGTATCAAGTCGTTAGCAGCAAGTGAAATAAGTTCAGCAAAGGACGACATAGGTTGCAGGTTCCTCTGCTCTGGCACATGCTCTCGCTTCTGCAGCCGGCGTCCGCTTGCGTCTGTCAAGCTCTGCAGCCCTCATCGCCTACTGCCGTAGTAGTCTTGTCCGCTTTTGTTTTCGTTTTTGCGCTGAAAACCAACCAAAAAAAAGGACGACATACATACCTTGAAGTGATTTTTCCCTGAACTTCCACGATATGAGAAGCACAGAAGATGGCAACACCACCATGCAGCAAGACAACAGCTCCTCACACATGGACAGCGCTGAACCACAATCAGATGTCGAACAGCAGGGCCTGTCAGATCCAAAGACCTCTTTCATACAGAGGTAGTGCGAACCAGAAGTAGGTTGCCTGAATCTATCGTGTGCTGAAACATGGCTGATCTCTCTCCTGCTGAAATCATCAAATCAGCTTGTTTCATCAAACATGTGGTGCAGCGAACCCTTATCAAAGCGTTCATGCTTAAGCAAGTCAAGCATCTAGCCTAGACCTTAGCCCCTTGCTGTTTTTGGACAAGCAAGATGAGACGTATCCTCCATCAGATAGGCAAGTTAAGAGATGCTTGTGCAATTTGTTACAGTTTCAATTTCTGCGTATACCTGAGAATACACGTCTGCACGATGCCACGCCTGCCTTTGCCTACCCTGTCAACAAGAAGGAGGAAGGGCAGACATCGAGCTTGCGTGCCACGCCGCCACGATCTCGGAGCTTGCACTTCGGGAAAATTCATGGATTTGTGGTTCCACAAACGCAGCGGAGCAGCAAAGGTTTTTTTGGGGGAGCGCTTGAGAGACAAATGCTTCAGTCCATGTGGACTTTAGATGATTGCGAACCTTGAACAGCCACGTTTTCAAGAACCGCACGTCCTACTTGGTTCAAGAAAGTAATGTAATGACGGTCCAGGGCAGAATCATGAGAGGCAATGCTGGTGACAGGGACTTGTAACTCTGTCAGTGCTGCTTGATCTTCAGAACACATCAGAACACAAATTCGACAAAGCTATGCCTGTGCCGAAGCCGACCATGTCGTCCATGGTGCAAGAAGAATCCCTGCCTGAGACCGTGCACAAGGCACCGGCCGGTGCTGCGTGCAAATGTTTGACTGCGTGCCAATTACGAACCTACATAATCGTCTGGGGTCCATGTATCTTCGCGCGCTATCGAGCACTCGGCAAAATGTGTGGAGGGCATATCAGCAGGACATTTTTTTGCGCACACCATCGACAAGTATTCTCTAGATATACATTGTTACATATATGTATATATATATATATGTCGTATATATATATACATTGTATTGCAATATCTGATATGGTGATTGGTGGGAAGATTTTCTAAACCGTAAGGTCTTCGTCCCCAGATGAATTCTTTTCAACACGTTGCCCTCTAATGGGGCAAGAGCAGGTTGGGGAATGAGGCAGATCTGAACTAGGACCATCTGACATGGTGCGTGCAACTCAAACACAGAACTGGCACAGCAGGTTCTCGAAATGCAGCATGAGGAGCTGTCCCCTGGCCTCCATGATTTCTGTCTTGGCACATTGGTACTGTGTGCACGATGCAAGCTGAGGTTGGCACGCCTGGACGATTGGCTGCAGAGAGCGAGCGACACAATCTGCAGGACAGAGCTGCGATTGCTTACCAGGTATCCTACGGGCACGATGGGGGAAGATGCTTTGATGTGGAGTGAACGGCCTCCAATTCGCGCTGTACTTGTGCGTATGCTGTGCAGATTCCGCCATAAAAATTACCTTGTGGACTTGTTGTGGTTATCTTTCACGCTGTATGAAGATTCGATTCTGCGACTCACATGCCCACGCCTCTTTTTTTGTGTGCGAAGCCAAAGGCAGGCTCTCACGTCCCTTAGATAAGCATCCTGTAGCAGCTATTAGCATAAACCGAAAGAAGCGTGAATGATTTTGCCCTTTCAGGCGGGAACCGGAGATGACGTTGCAAACGTCCAGTGCCTCCATCCAGACTCGGTCCTCTCCTGGTGCTGGTGCTGAGAAACACCTTCCAAATGAGAGCCTTGGACAACAAGTGGAACCACAGCATTTGTCTTTGCTGGGAGCCTTACTGAATCTCAACCCGTTCCGATGACCAAATGGTTTCTGATGGACACTACTTGGAATGGAAGCCTTGAATGTTTCGCTAGCTGGAGCCTCCATCAGTTTTTACATAGAGAACTTCTGTCCAGGTTGCCCCGGCAGTTGTCGCGCACAAAAACCCTGAGACTAAAAGAGGCTGGACATGCAATGAGAACTATTCGATGTTCTGCCCAGATTTATTTGTGCTGTTCGCTGGCTCGCCTCTAGCAGGCTGGCGACGAAGGTCTGGACAGCTACGATCTGGCACGGCGCCAGGGCTCGAAGGTGGATATGTTCAAAAAGATGAAGTCCGAGGAGGTGCCCTATGCATCCTCATGCGGCAGGGGGGTTGTCAGTGCTTTGTTTAGGAAGTAACGAAAGTGTTTTGTCGCGATAAGAACATTCTCGTTATTTCCTAAACTCAGTGCTCCTTGATTTTTTGTGGCTCCGGGATCACACAAGGCTGACATGAACTTGTCGCACATTGGTCAAGTTGACCAACAGCTTATGGGGTTAAAGGGAAATCGAGCAAGCACCTGTGTGAGCTGAGCAGATACAAAGGCTGGAATCCTGTCATTACAGTGCTTTTCAAGCCGGCAATGTGGCCACCGATGCAAGTGACTTTGACAGTCTGATGTGTCACTGCATTCGCTAGGTCCCGCTAGGTTCTACAGTGTCTTGAACGGATGGAGTGTGCTCAGGCTGCAGCCTCACTTCGGCAGTCTGTAAGTTTACCCTGTGCCCTCGAATCTAGTTGCCACAGTATGATTATTGTAAACCCTTCCGTTCCTAATCTGTGGAGGCAAGCCTGGCAAAATCAGAGGAGCAGCCCACACAATGTGGCGTGGTGCAAGAGTGGTGTGCCTGGATAGTCAAGTCGCACGTTTGCGAAGTCTTCTTTGCACTGATGATTGTCAGCAACTCTGCCTACCTTGGTGTGCAGCTGGAATGGAGTTCCCAGAACCGAGATAGGACGACGCCATTGCATTCTGAGTCTCAGTCTTGTGCTTGTCAGATCGGACGTGTGGCTTTTGTTTACCAGGACTGCCGAGCAACAAAATGTGTTTGTAGTCATCAACACAGTTTATGCCGTGATTTTCCTGGTGGAGGCGGGCTGCGGTGCTGCCAGATTTCAGCTTTTCAATGTGATGATTCACAGTATGCTATGCACTGGTCGAAAGCAGATAGACATCCTTCGAAGCTTCTAGGATGCTTAAATCTGCTTCGCTCGCAGGTTTGCTTGCGCTTGGTGGCCAGTGGGCCTGGCGCATACTTTCTGGCTTCTGGCTGGGCCTGGAATTGGCTGGATGTCTTTGTCGTGCTGCTTGGATGCGTTGCTGCATGTCTTGCGATTTGATCTTCTTGGGCTGCACTCTTGCAGAATTTCCCTCACCCTCGTTCATATGCTTGGATTTTCCATGGTCTGTTCTGGCCCACATAAGAAACTGATGAGTTCTTAATTTGGCAGAGGACGTCAACTTGGGTGGAGCTTGGCCTTGGCTTTTTCGAAGTTGATGGGAATGAGGGTGGCATGTCGAACAGCAATCTTCGATTGCTCCGTGTGATCAAGGCCCTGCTGGTGTTGTCACATGCAGAGCATCGGCCTTCGTCAGGGTACGTCCTGTTGCTACGCCAGGTCACCCGACTGGCACGTGTCCTGCGCGTGCTTCGCGTTGTTCAGTTCGTACGGCCACTGCGGACGCTGATGCACTGTCAGCAAGCTCAGCTCTTTTGGTGTCTTTTGCTTACACTCCGCTGCTCTTGCATATCTTTTAAGTATGGAGATTACCACCTTTGATTCTCATTCAGACAATGTCTTGATGGACACAAGCCGACATGAAGTGTGATATTGCCGCAGCAATGCTGCAGTACTGTGTCAGAAAGAGAAGCCGTTGATGGCTTAGGCCTAGTGGATACAACGAAGTCCTTCGTTTGGTCACTGATGCTGCTCAGCTTGTTTGGTTTACTTATGAAGCAAGCTTCCCCCTTCCTGCTCTTTCAGTTGTGATGCTATTGTCGCTCAGCAGCAATTCTGCCATTCACACAAAACGTGCAATGTCGTGGTGTCAAGGCTTCTGGTGCTGATGATGTACGTCTTTGGCCTGCTCTTCACCGATGCAGCAATTGACCACATCCGGGTACATGCGTCCGGCAGCGTCGATCCGGACCTGGACCGTTTCTTCGGAACAGTGCAGCCTTGGCTGCACGGTTTCTAGTCACATCCAAGCAACACCACGAAGACCAGAGTACTGGAAGAGAGTTGCGGCAGCAGAGTGCAGTGCGTAGTGAGAGAGAGAGAGAGAGCAATGCGATCTTCCACCCGCAGCAGAAGAAGAACAATGCGATCAACAGAAGGAAGGTCTGTCCAGAGCTTCCAAGCAATATATTTTTTCTTGTAGAAGATGATGCGCTGAGAGAAACGGACGCCTCTGCAAGCTGTGAAGCAAGAACAGGGAGTCAGGTTCAGGCGATTCTGCCAACTATGAAAATTTGTTGATTAAATGAAAAAATGCAACGAGATGCTGAAGCTGATGGATCCAAAAGCAGAACCATGTGCACATTGCTGCTGCATGTAGGAACTTGTGCCACATGTATTCCTGCAAAAGACCCCTGCTCAGTCTGAAAATTGTCTTACCCTTTATGTTGCATATCGTTGCACATGCTCTTGCCAGAAACACATGTGCTGTTCAAACTGCTGGAACTACCATTCTTGTGTGGCTATCATGCTTGGCACTTTGCATGAAACCTGTAGAACACAATGAAGGGACTCTTTCATGCATCATACGCGATGGAGTATCTGAGGGCAAAAAACTTATCCTTTTGTCTTTTCTGCTCTCTCCTTGTTCGCTTTGCCATTCCTGCTCCTTTCTTGATCTTCAATCACTCTGCTCCATCTCAGTTGTAAATACACGCAGTTTAGCAGTACAAAGTCGGTTGTCACATGTCTGTAGTTGAGAGCTT